>DWEE01003998.1:0-10029 GCA_018245755.1 Parelbella macleannani
GTCGCTTCTGTTATTGCGTGTGATGCGAATGATTAATAGTTTCACATAATGCGTTTCGTGTGTTATCCTTATTAAATAATTAGACGTTCGTTAGGAAAGTGATAATATCGAGAATTGTTCGTAGGTATTTGAGATGCCGTAAAGAAAATTAATTATTAAAAGTCGTATACCGTGAAATGACTGAAAGGAAGATATTAATTGAATTTAATCACAATACACCGAGAACATTATCGTTCTTAACGTTTATATTACATGACGAATGTATTTTATTATTAAATATCTCCAGAGTATTTATACATAAGATTATGTACCGACCAAACCGTTCCTAGCAGCCGATTGCAGCGAGGTTGCGCTGGAATCAGCAGGTGCTCATGATGAAGGACCTCGTGCAGGTCCAACACTAGTCAGGCCATCCTGAAAAATGTACGTGATTTAAGCCGGTACATAATATATTATAATCATAACGAACATAGAGAAACTATATCCACTGATAGAGTGTATGACGTTAAAAATCATACAGTACTTAAGAGCAATTTAGAGTATCTGTATATAACTTTGATTCATTTCTTTGACTGTGCATTTGAAAATCTAAAAACTTTCATAGCGTATATCGTAATGTCTTATATCTTACCTCTATATTGTTCCGAAATTAATTCATATTTAAAAGGGGAATATTTCTAAAAAAGTAAAACTAATTCAGTAATTAATCAATCTATGTTATTATTCTATATGTGACCATGCGATTCAGGTGCGGTACGTTACATTTGGCTCTTGTTTCTTACAATAATAATATGAATATTTGGTGAGTATAATTTTTAAGGTTGAACCAAACGAAGAATCACACCTGTGGCACGATTTTCCTACTTCGTTCATGAAGAAATCGATACAAACGATACACCCATATTCCTCAGTGGGACAGCCGTTGTTGTGTAATCGACAATGAATTAGATTTGAATATTATATCCGTTAGAAAAAGATGGAGTTATCTATAACCAGTTCGTCACACTCGATCTCGAATATCGTCTTGAGCGTCGGCCCGAGCCCCACATTGATATAAATATGAACGAAATAGTCGAAACCACACATACAAGCTCGACTTGTCGTAGAAGAGACAGGTTTATTCGAGTGGCCAGCGATTAGCTAATCGATATGGTTACGTTTGTAAGTAATGAACTATTTCATATCATTTTCGGACATAAGTATCATGTACAAATGATAAAAGCTTCTGTATTAACTTTCAGACCAAATTAGTTTTGTTGGTTTCGGTGGTGAGCAGCAGTTACGCGGGTATCCTGCATGGACACAGTCATCCACAACAGGAAGTCATTGGACAACACAGCCTCCCGGCGGCACCGCTCACCAGTTTGTCGGCTCCGAGTGCGATCGCCGCTACTTCAAGCTTTTCCCCTAGTTCATTCCCCGTGGGATCTCTGCCATCAGCTACTTATTCTGGTTCTGGATTGGGGGCCAGTATCTCTCAAGGATCTATTGGTTTTGGTGGAGCTGGATATGCAAGTGGATTCGCTGCCTCTTCATATGCTTCCAGTAATCTTGGATTAGCTACTGGAATTGGCGGCGCTGGATTAAGCTCTGGTGTAGCAGGAGGCGGAATAGGCTTAGCTGGAGACGCCCCACCACCGGGACCCAAAGCGCCTGTTATTAATGAAATCCACGGCCTCGCTAATGGTAATGGAGCACCCACTCAATACCGCGTCCGTGAAGAGCCCTACCAAGTTTTCCGTGAAGTGACACATAGAATTCCCCAACCAGTACCCGTTCCCGTACCCCAGCCCGTGCAAGTCCCTGTTCCGCAGCCTTACCCCGTAAAAGTACCTGTTGTAAGAAATGTACCTGTACCGGTCGTGAAGATCCAACACGTGAAGGTTGACAAACCTGTCCCATACCCCGTTGAGAAGATCGTTAAGATCCCCGTTGAAAAAGTAGTTCACGTTCCAGTGGATCACCCCGTGCCCGTCGAGAAGATCGTCGAGGTACCCATTGTGAAACTGGTGAAGATTCCAGTCCCTGTCGTGAAGAATTACCCAGTGCCAGTTGTGAAGACTCTCCACCATAAAGCTATTAGTCATGGTCACTCTTACGGACATGGCTACAGCCACGGCCACGGCTATGGCCACGGACATGGTCTATCACTGTGGTAAATAGATGTTCCACAACGAATATTGTAGATATACGAGTACCTCAGGAAGCATTAAGCCTAACAGCTCTACCTAGTCCGGTCTTTTGTAAATATTCACGTAAGCTCATCGAGAGGCTGCAACGTAGGGTGATAACTAAGTCATTAAGCTAGGAAAATGAATTGTTTATTCAATTTCGGTTTGTAAATAGTAATATAAGTTTTATTACTTTATTAAAACGATTATCCAAAGATTTCATTATTTTCTTTTACACTGTGCCTTATAAATATAATTAAAATTTTGCTATTCACTCCAAAGATTCAGTATATCTGTGACGTAATCATTACGTGTATACATTTCCGGTCCTTGTGATAAAATATATTAAACGTTTACAAAGTTATATGACAAAGAAATTTGCTTACTATGTTACCTCGCTCTTAGAAGCTCTGATTCCAAAACTCTCTAGGTTAACTTGCGAAAGCCTTGATATATTTCTGCATATAAACAGATGTGCTTGTCCATGTTGTAACAAAACAATATAGTAAGCAGGTGGAAAGTGTGTAGATTATTACATTGTTACATATTACATAAATAATAATAATATGAAATGTATTCATGCGTTAGCTTTCTATTTCATACACTTATTTATTTTCCATATTTATATTACATCCCAATAGAAATTTCCTCGGAAATTCAATAGTACCTTCATGCACTGTGTTTTAAATATATTCTTTATTAATATTAGACATATATATTTGGATAAATAAAAATAAATATGAACATACGTGGGAAGCATTGTCCAGTTACTGAGTAGAAAAACGCGTGACACTAACTCAAACGTAAGCTTCATGTTTGTTTATTGTTATTATTTATACGACGATCATACAAAAACCTGTTTAAAAAAGTTACAAATAAAACTGTGTGATGATGATATTGTACAAGCTTGTTTTATATCGACTTGCAGATGCCAGCGTAAATCTTACTCAAGCCTAACTAAATACTAAAGAAAAATGAATTTGATATAATAGAGAACAGCCAACTATTACAGATCGTAGAAATGTATTTGAATCCTAGCAGTAAGTAGTCCTACTTTGGGTATTTAATCATAGAAACGTATAATAAACGGTTCAAATCTTGTGTAATAATTTAGAATAAATAGTAGTTACCACCCTTTTTCATTTGTCAAAGCAAGAAAATACAATTTAAACACACAGCGTATGTATATATATAATTATTTACAACACAAAACAAGATATTATATTTGTACTCTCGAACTAAGCTAAGGAACTATTCTTTTTGTCACATTTTTAATGTATTCTACTATGCTCTTGTGACCATAATTATTGCTAGTTAAAAATAGTAGAACTTTATTTCACATTTAAATACGAGACATTTTGAAAAAAAAAACCAAAAATTTTTTCGAAATAAATAGTAGTATAACAATTTATATGCGTTTGATGTTTCGAATATATGATAAGAAACCACGACCACCTTGTTGGTCTAATGGTTACAGGCGCGGCTGCTGAGTGAGAAGTCTTGGTCTCAATCGCCAGATCGAGCAAAGTATTATTGAGTTTTGCGTACTAGTCATTTCCAGTAGTAACTCAGAATTTGAATTTACGTGTGGTATATGTGCAATAGACTCACCCCTATCCCATGGGACGTATAACATAGCTGGTGAAAAGTGCGAGTACTCTGCTTTTCTGCCTACCCCATCGGTGAAGTACTTACAACAGTGTTTCAAAAAACTATATGGACGACCTGTTATAGTTTACAACCGATATACATAGTTCAAATATTCGGGTGTCCTATATACAGTTGACCCATGGGGTACATTGAATCTTAACCCGAAAGTTGACTGAAGCAGTGTGATTAACAGTTTCTTCAGCAATAAATAGCCAATTACCACAGTGATAATAATACTATTGAACAGTATGACATTGAAGTTGCATCTATTTTCTGATTCCGTAAAGCTCACCGTTGGATGTGATAATTCTATGACGAATGGAATTCCATATGTATTTTCACTGTGTTACAAAATTGAGGTGATTCATGGCTGTTATTACATCATATTTAATAAAATATGTTGGTATATAAGACATAAATATAATGTCTACGCTTTCTTTATTACATAAAGAATGACAGCCGACTTCACATCGTTTTATTTTCATATAACCTACTCATAATTTATATGAATTTTAATATCCTCTCCATCTAATCAGAATCCTTAACGTATTTTCTAATATCACCATTCGTATTAGAATCAATTAGAGTAGACGATAGCTCATGTAACGGTTTAATTACCAGTTAGTGTCAACATAATTCTTAAGCTGTTTAAAGATTATAATTAGAAATTAATAGAATCCTATATTTTTTGTGTGAATAGGCACTTACTAGGCTAAAATACGCTTGCCTAGAAAATGCCGATTCAAATCTGTCTTGAATAATTAAGGTTATACGAATTGGAAAAAATAGACACCGTTAGGAAAATAGCTACACAAATGTCATTGTTAATTTCCTTAAAGAGTAGGCAGGGAGAACCGAATGCCAATTACTGCACAGTTTTTTTCGAAAGTTCTATTTCTGCCAACTAAATATAGGAGAAATATTATACACGTGAATATGTACATAATATTATACAGATTAATATGTAGTCACATTTAGTTTCTCCGTCTATATAATGGCTGTATAAATAAAGATCACACAAACTCGTACTGAACCTGTAGTTGTAAGTACAAATATGACTACAGTGTATCTGTTATGAATAACTGATTTTCATAAGGTTTAGGCGATATATGTATGAGCTTGATTAGCTTTGGAATGAAAGCACCATGATTGGCCCGATTCACAAGGTTGGTATCGCCTGTACCGGGGTGAGGAGAGCGGAGGGGATTAAACTAAGACCTGTCAAATTAAGTCAACTTTTCATCGCTCCCTATCATACCTGCTGACGAGGTTGGAATGTCAATATGAAAGCTCAATACGTTGATAGAAAAAAATACATACTCTCGGAATAATTACCGAATTAACAAAAAATCACGTAAGTATTTAAAGGGTAGGCAGAGCGTTGGTAAATTGCTACGATTGACCAGTAATGTTATATATTCCACTATTGAGTACGTGGTAAACCAATTGTCTTTAACCGGGCACAAATCCAGAATTCGTGCTACTTACTACTGAGAACTTCAAGTTAGATAAGTATATCTTTGCTCGACCCGGGAATACAGCCCAGAACATCTCAATTATCAATCCCACTTGCAATCTTCTGACCAACGAGGCAATTGAGATAGATAAGTCAGTTATAGAAGTAATATATTAATCATTAATTTCGTACAACTTTTATCGCTTCTTACGTGTTATTACGCAATTTTTAAGATAAATTAGCAATTTTGCGCTTGTCAGAGATATAGTTGATTATCCGTCAAAAAAATGAATCACCGTATTAGTTAAATATTTATTGGACAAGAATCTTGAACTCATAATTCAGTTGGCACCATTCTGTCAAAACGTTATCACAAGCAACGGAACTCACTATTGCATATCCGTTTATACACACCCGGGGGCGGAAACAAGTTTCGATCGATACCAAAATAAGACATCTAACATCCATATCGATATTATATAAACATTGACACAGAATCGCGCCGGAAGAAATCGCGATATATCGGCCACTAGATAATTTACTGCTCATCGAAATTCCCACCTCGCAGGTGAAATTAACAGAGAGACCGAAACTAGTTTTATATTATAATGGTATTCGAGTTACTCAATAAAGGTTCTAGTGACTGTTACGTCACTATGATATATGGAACAAAGTTTAAGTAAGGAAACAGGCCAAATGTTAATTTTATGGCTTATTACTTAAAACTGCTGGTTTATTTCGTTTTGAAAACGGGTGGGAATTTATTGTGCAGCGGGAAACATTAGAAGAGGCTTTCCAAAGTTACTTTGATATTATATATATGACATGTATTTTTTTACACCGAAAACGTTAACATACTAACCAACAAACTAGGTTGGCGATAATCTTAATTTATAACACAGTTTAAATAAAATATGTACTCCATTACAATATGTATTTAAGCTTTAATAAAATACATATATAAAATGGTATGAACCAAGCTTGTAGGTGAATTTTTAAATAACAATTAAATGTGAATGTCGAGTGGATAAAAAAAAAATCGTAAATTTTACACAGTAATTCAATTAAAACGGGTAATATTAAATGAAAGAATTAAATGCCTACTGGTAATAAAGTATTTAATTAGTGTAACATCGAAGGTTGTAAAATATTCTAATATGACAAGCAATAATGATTATCAAGTGGTAGCCTCTACAGATTATTTTATGACATTAAGAAACACACCGATTTAATGACCTCACGTTTTAGCATATGTGAGGAATAAAAAAGTAGCTAATATGACGTACCAAGCGAGATATCCATCCAGATTTAATTTATTCATGCGCGTTGTATCGAAACAGCTACATCTTAGTTCGTATAAATATGTGGTTCCGTTCGTTATCAAATCAGAAACAACCCGAACTCGGAACAGAAAACAACAAGCTCTATTGGGCTGGCTTCTAAGCGATTAGCTAGTAGCCATGGCGTTTTTTGTAAGTCCGAATGACTTTTCACTTATACGTACATCATCATCAACTCTTTTATCTGGTCTTTTTCTAGACTAAGAAGGGTTAGGGCTATTGTTTGCCATGCTGGCCAATGTTGACTTGGCGTATATACACATACGTATATTATTTAGTAAAATATTCTAATTCAGTGATTATATGTATTAACATAAACAATAATATTGTTACAGGTGAAGGTGCTCTTCTTGTTAGCATTAGTTTATGGTTCTAATGCAGGAATACTGAGCGGTGCACACCAAAGCCATGATTCATATGTGTCTTCGGCTTTAAGCGCTCCATCAGCGTCGTATGGACCACCATCGACAGCATATGGTCCGCCAGCGATAGCTGCCTCGGCCAGTATACATGAAGCTAGCGCGCCCGCTGTGACAGCAGTTGATGAAAGTTATGCTGGCGATACGCATGTAGCTGGCCCGCTTCTGGACACTGCCTTGTTTGGTCACGGACACTCATCTGCAGCAGCAGTCAGTTCTGGTCCGCTACTAAGCTCAGGAGCATCTTTTGATCACGGTGCGGCCATAAGCACGGGGCCAGATTTCTCTAGCGGCGCAGTTCTTAACACCGGTGCAGATATTTCTAGTGGTGCAGCCCTGGCTGGAGATATTGGAGATATATCTGGTGCCGCTTTTGCTGCAGGAAGCAGTATCAGTGCCGGAGCCGTAGGTGGTCCTGTTATTTCTGGACCAGGAAACGGTGGTGTTGTTTTAAACTCTGGTGTTGCTGCTGCTAGTGCTGCTATTGGAGGTGCTAGAGTTATCGGTACTACCGTTAGCGTTGGACGTCCTAATATCGCTGCTACTAGGTATGAATTGCAGTCTGTTGTGCAGAATGTCGTTCGCAGAGTCCCCGTTGAAGTAACCCGCCATGTGCAAGTGAGTGTGCCCCAGCCCGTACCTGTCCCCGTTCCGCAAGAAGTCAAGGTTCCCGTTCCACAACCCTACCCCGTCCACGTTGACGTTGTGAAACATGTACCTTACCCCGTGTACAAAACTGAACACGTCGAGGTTGAGAGGCCAGTACCTGTAGAAGTTGTGAAACACGTGCCCGTTGAGGTAATCAGAAAGGTACACGTTCCTGTCGAGAGACCCTATGAAGTTATCAAGAAGGTCCACGTGCCCGTCGAGAAGCACGTGGAGGTGCCCGTCCCTATATGGAAGCCCTATCCGATCCACATCATCAAACACGTTACCCACTACAAGAAGAAGAGCTGCTGCTGGTGAAAGTTGAGTTATCAGTTGTGATCGTGCCAAATAGTCAATAAATAAGTTTGTAAATAATAGTCACTAGTTGTACAGATGTAATATACATAGATAAAATAAAAAGCATATTTTTACAGATTCTTGTATTTGATCTCATTTCTTCTTCATATATTTCGCCTGCACAGTTTTATTTGTACTGCACACTTCATTTACAGACTATCTTTATTTATACACTCAAAATTTTTTTATTACTTATTATTCTCGTATTATACGAAAATCTGTTATTTTATTCACGTAATACACATGACCATTTATCAAAACACTGGACAACTGCTTAAATATGCAAAACCGAGATCCTTTTATGGTTATGAATCAATATACATATTAGATAAAAAAATCCATTATTAGCTTTATTAAATATGGCAACAACCTCTAAACAACAACTTTTAAAAACATAACCCAGATTCAGATTTACGTCATATCCTTTAGAAGTTGTTCGACTTATTAAATAACAATATAATTTATAACGACTTTTACCTTTCAATTAATTTATTTTGAGTGAACAGCATGTACGAATACAAATGCAAAGCTGATATCTAGTCTGGGTTTATAGATTTATACATATTAATGGAATGGACAGGAACTGATAAACTGATAAGGTTTATTAGATATAGCAATTAGTTAGAAATAGAAGGCAGAAGTAAGAAGAAATAGAAATAAATTAGGCTTGAAGAAGTTCACATTCCGTAGAACCACTTAAAAAAAATCGACTGACATCTTATAACTGCTACAATAGTTATTACTTTTTTGTGATATTATCTATTGCATATAACTATTAATAACCAAGGAAAAACTAATGGATTTTTGTGAACAAGGCGAGTTCACAAAGTTTCACAAAATTTCTGTACAGACGGAATGCCATATTTAAAAATTTTATATAACATATCCTACGAATATTTTTTATATTACAATATTAAATATAATGTCATCGTTTATGTTAATTCTGTTACAGTCATAGACACATAATAGTCCGGGGGCAAACATAAGTACCAATGGAATAAATGCTGATAGACGTCTACGCTCTGATATAAGAAGTTCAAAAATGTTTTACTCGTAACTTCATACCACATTGATTAATCTCAGTTACACTTCTACCAATGTTGGACTGTCCCTTTGTGTGACTTATACTTTGCTCAGAGTTAACAATTGTAAAAAAAACTTTGGGGTATAAAAGTTACACTTCCAATCATCGCAAGGAGCAATTAAACTTTTAGAAAGCATCTTACAGTGTTTAATTTACTTTTTAACGTATTTCACTTTTCACTTAAATAACTATCTCCCAAAACAAAAAATGCTACATTCTAGCACTTATTTTTTACTTTTTAGTAATTTATCTTAGGCAGTCCATTATTTTGTTATTATAATATCTACGAGTGGTTTTGTTCTACAATTTTTCACATTTTTTATTAGTGATTACTGAGTGAGGTATTTCTCTGAGAGATTCCTGTTCATCAGTATAGAGAAAAAAGGGTTGATGGTGATGATGATTTTTATGTATTACCGGTGGTATTCTTACATCTTGACATTTTTAAAGAACAACAAAAAAATATATCTGATTGTAATACATCTACATGATACTAATCGTTTAAAGTTTATATATGTAGTACATACATTTGATACAATTCTTTATGCAGTATAATAGGTAGTTTTCCGAACACAGAATCAACATAATGTTAAAAATATTTTTCGTTTTAATGGGTTTTTTGAAGCATACTTTTTTCATTGTGTTATTCCTAAAGGTAATGTTGATAATAATAATCGGCTAGCCGGTATGACGTAACTTGTAGTGCGCCTAAAAGCCTGCAGCAAGATTGAAAAATTGTATCCATACATAACCTGTAAGTTTGGCATTGTTAATATAGACACAGTGTCACCATTTAAGAGAAGGCTTAGAGACACACTATGGCAGACTGTGGCCTTAACCCTCTCAATGTAAGAGGAGACCCATATTCCAACAGTGGAATGACAAATGGGTCGATTATTATTAT
>DWEE01003999.1:0-10029 GCA_018245755.1 Parelbella macleannani
TTTGATACTTTTCATCATCAATAAGTCTAGTACTCTAAGCAACATGGGAGACACGTCCAAGTATGTATCGGCAGATTTCGCACAACTGATATGACCAGCGGGAAAACAGCTGGAAACAGCTATATTGATAAGCAGCAGGATCAGTTCGAAAGGCACCAAATACTGGAGGCTTATGTCCAGCAGTGTACTCATGAAACCAAATAAATGGGTGTATTTTTAGTACAAAAGCAGTAAACAAAATTGAATAGAAAAGTAAAAACTTTAAACGAAACGCTACCAAGGCGCATTGCAACTTGATAAAACCATTACCATCACATTAACTGTAGCGAGTTAATTGTAGCTCTAAGCATGTTAATTCTAACGAATGCTTGTATACCAAGCGTTTCCAGTTAATCCCTCAAAATAAATTATGCCCAGCAAGCCGTGAGCATCATTAACCTTTGTTAGTTTTCAGTCTTGAAATGAAAACATGCGGGATAATACAATGTTGATAAACGCAGTTTAAGTAATTACGAGAAAATTAAATGCAAAAAGGTGTGTGGAATTAGTAGTGTGTACTTATGTTTTTTTTGAATAGCATGACTACCTAACCTAACCTGGCCTGACCTGGCCTAACCTAACCTAACCTAACCCAACCTAACCTAATCTCACCTACCCAAGCTTTTACAGTATTAGCTCCCAAGGATCCTAAAGAGGTCGTAATGGAAATTTAATTGAAAGGACTTAAAAGAATGACATATTTCAGTTAAACCGTTAGTATCAGTATGTGTGGATACTTAAGAAACGCTTAATATTTACGGTTATTTTATTTAAATATTACATAAGCAATATGGTCACTTCATACACATTCCTCCGAAGGCAACATGATTCTATCCTCAGGTTAAGCGGCTGTTAATGTAATTGCTGTAAACATTTATAGTTACTTTCAATTTATTTATCTTTTGCAACTAATGTATCTTATATATGATGTTTATGTCTATTATCAAGTTTATTCAATAATTATTTTCGTACACCTCTGCTCCGAATCCGGTTATTTCTAGTATTAACTCCTACCCAAACGTTTGGCAGACATTTCTTGTTAGCGTTAAGGTCGCCTGTTGCGTACCTTCTTCAAAATCTATTGTCTCTGTTTTTGTCTCATTTTGATATACAATAAAGTATAATTGTATTGCATTGTAAATGTCTTAAATAATTTATTAGGATTCTTCCAATGAGTAAACGCTTCCTCTAATTGGCTTCCCTCAGACTGCTCTTACATTAATAGTTCGGAATTATACTACGCATACATATGTATAATACAACCTAATTTTACTTATTATGATTCAACCATTAAGTATAACTTCGACAATTTCAAGCTCACAGCAATCAGACTATCAAGGCAGATTTCTCGGAACTCAGATCTCAATGAGTCTCTGTCAATGCGGAATCGATTACGGAGCGTAGTGTGGCGCAAATTGAATAACTCGTCGACGTCGTTGCCGAAGTATTGAATAACTGGTCGACGACGTTGATACACGGTTGCGAGGATTGTGGAATATCTTTCCGAGGCTCTTGAATTGTGTCAATATCAACGATTCAGTTATTTTATTGGACATTTCAGTTTTTACGGAAATGCTTTAAACATTTTGTAATAGATTGCTAGTCTTAGCCATCAGGTGGATGATATGTATTTTTTGTTAGACATTGACTCGTGCAGTTGTATGATTTCTTCCATTGTACATAAGACCAAGAGACTTAGCTGTAGCAACCATGCTACAGCTAAGTCTCTTCAGATTATGACGGAAAACCCGTTCTCATTCATTCATCATCATCATAACAACACGCGTGAATTTCTCTAAAGAGTTGAGAGTATACTTAACTTATACTTTTCACCTATTACCTTGTACGTCCCACCATAGAGTAGGAGATGAGCCACACATAACACAATACACAATGCCCAATAGTTACTGCATTTCCATTAATCGATCAACAAATTCCTTTGAAACTAAGGTGTGTTTAACCTATTCTTTAAGGTAAGTTTAATCTATTCTTTGAATAGTTTAAACTTTATTAGTACACATTTCGAATCGTAAAATGTAACCAACCATATAGAATTGATTATAAAATGTACCATGCCACGGATTATATACCTTGCGACATCATTACGCAAGTTACAGATATCATTAAAATAGCGAGATATACTCAGTAAGACTAATTATAGAACGTAGCGCGTAACTAGACGGCGTCATTTCAGAAGTTAATAATTACAACCGTGCGATGGTCTCTAAAAGCTATTAACTTTTGTCAATATTTCAAAATAAATATTATATTTTAAATCTAACCCGTTCGCATTTCGTTTAAAGTAATGTTTAGCTATCAAACACGTTTTATTTTTATCGCTATATGGTTGTATGAGTATTATAATTAATAATGAATTTATAAACAGTAAAACTACAAGTGGTAAAACAATACTAATAAAAGCAACGATAGCCCAGTGGTTTCATATTCAGGCTCTCATTCGTGTGTCTCGGGTTAACAATTTGTTCTAACTAAAACGTTTAATAGTAATTTTATATATTTAATACAAACCGTACGAAATGATTTTCAAATAGCGAAGTACAAATCGACATTCGATTTATCGTTTTTAATGCAAACAGAAGAATATCATTATTCTAGAAGTATCCAATCGGAATGAGATGTCATCGACGCGGAATCGATTACAGACCGAAGCACGGCGCAAATTGAATGACTCATCGATGTCATTACAGACTCTGATATTTTTACTATGTCCTTAGAAAGTTTCAAATTTTTTAAAATTTGATTTTAAGTAAAAAGAAGTGTAACGTCACGCCTACAATCTCCAAAGAGGTAGAGGGAGTGTAGAACACTCCCACTTTGCTCCAGTTACGTTTATGCCCCATAATCAAATAAGTGCTGAGCAGGGCACCGGCCACAAATCCTTTACAAGTTACACAAATATCGAAATAACTCGCAAACTTTCATTAATAAGTATTTGTAACTCAGATTCTGATTCTGAGGGTAGACTCGTGTCCAACACTAAAAGGATAAACTGTGCTGATGATAATGTTTACTTCAATAATGAAATTCATAGATATGTATATCAATAATATAATTTACATAACTGTATTTGGACCCAACTTACCAGTACCGTGTAGCCGTAAGTATTGGTAACTAATACATGATTATTATTAAACATAAGTAAATCATTACTCAAACAAATCTAATACCAATAGTCGTACCCATAAATCATTAAGAAATCGTTAAATGTTTCTATCTCAATTTATTAAGACGCCAAAAAACACCATTTATCAGTATTGTCAAAACCATCTTTTTAACTCAACCTTTTGGAATTCTAACTGTTAGTACCATGACACCATTAACCGTGATCTCCGTTGAAGCGAAAATTGATCTAAAAGACGTTATATACTCTTCGCTAAAGTTATTTTTTCCTTTCATTGGGAGGACAACACGGATCATAAACTTTTATAACGATTCGTGGCTATTGGCACCATTGGCCGAAACTATGATTAACAGCGCCCTTTTGAACGGTCGAGGGAATAAATATCCTCAATAACGTATCAGGAAAAAGGTATGAATGCTCGCAAAAAGGGCGCATAAGTATTCTCAATGGACGTAAATGATAGTGAAAGAGATTCTAAGTCGTATTTTATTATGGGTTCTCTATCAAACGCGGTTGACTGAAGGAGTTGTAATATGTTTTTCTGTTGTGAACCATCGTTTAAGAAAAATATTTAATATATTCTCAAAAGATTTTTTTTTTGACAATAACAATTACAATGAGTACATATAATACAACGTAAAGCTGCCAGTGTTATGAAAATCAAGCGTCACAAGGACATTTTAGAAGAAGTTTTTTTTTATCAAACAAATTCTAAAAATAAAAATATTTACGTGTAAAAAGTAGATTAATTAAAAAAATATCACCGTTCAAATCTGTTGTTATTTGTAAAATACATTGACACATTCTAACAGTTGACATGATCAAATAGATTATTGTTTATTTTCCAAACAATTATTATATACGCTATTATATATATAGCCGTCGGCTAAAATATATAGTCGTACATAACACAATTCATTCATTTATAAATATAAAAAAACGTAACATCACACCTGTAATCCCCGAAGGGGTAGGCAGATGAATGAAGTACACCCCCACGTTTCACCATTTACATTTATGGACTTATAAATATATTATGTAGACTGAAAATCAAATTATATTATTACACAATCACAGTAAGTGCCTTACAGGGTAGGAATAGAACACAGGCTGCCAAATATATCTATCCCTACTGACCTGTTTCTTTCACATTCATCAGTCTCTAAATACACCCCAGTTTCGGAGACTTGATACCAAATTACTTGTATTTAATAAACGATTAAAACTATTATCAACACTTGATCGGAGTATGATTATCGATTTGTTTATATTTGTGGCACCGGTCCTCGGAAGGCTTATTACTGCTAGTCCCGTCCCTGGATTAGCGGGGAAAGGCACTTAGGATTTTATATTGGAGCGCCCTTCGAGAAGTTCGTATTCACGTTGCGTTCTGTGCGAGGAAAGCGTTTTATCTGTCACTTTGCGTCGGTTCTTGGTCAATATATTAGTTTATACATATATGTATATCTACATTTTTTATCATGTACGGCTATTCAGATTATTCTGTTTTCTGATCAGTTTATGAGATCATCGATCTTCTTGATTGATCGGCAACTTCTCTTGTCAAGAAGTGTTTGCTGAAGTGAAGTGTTCAGATCGTCAATAATTTAAAAATGCGTCTCTATTATTACTTCAATTCATAACGAAGAGTTCTAGAATTTTAAAAGTTGATTATGCACAACATATAGACAGAATTCTCGAAGAATCTTCATGAATTCTGCTACATAGTGATATACTTTCTTTACAGCAGGTATGAAACGACCCTGAGAATATGATCCTTAACCTGGGTTAGGATAAAATTCTAAGTTACCCACCGACGAAAAATCCTACAACTGATGCTTATAATAAGCAACCATATTCAAATTCGTAACCACAATAGTCCGTTGTATTTCCTTTTGTTTTTCAACGTCGTATGACATAGGCGCGACGTGAATATTATGACGTAAAAATTACGAAATGTTAACCGCTGAATGTCATAAAATTAATACGATAAAAACACGCTGTGACATAATGTAACGTTTTATGTAAAAACTTCTCAACTTTCAACAAGCTATTTGTAATTTTATGCTTCGCATTGAACTGTGTTCGTTTTATTGTTTATGGCTGGCTGGTTTTTCTTGGCACAGAGAATATTTGTGTTAAAAAAAACTTTTAATTAAAACTACCCTGTTATTTGGTGCGAGGGTAATGGATTGCAGTTTTGTGTAGCGCGTAATCAATGTATCAACTCTGAGCTCCACGGTCTTTGGATGAGACTAACGTAGACCATCTAAATGCGTAAAAGTTGAATGAGGAATTGAAATGAGATTTAGATTTTATATTTACGATTTTATTTCACTTCTAACTTAATGTTCTCCAAGGTGAAAGAAACGTAGAACTATTAATGGAGTATCAGAAAACTTTCCTGCGACTTTTCTAATTGGGTACAGCTGATGTTGAACTGAAGACCAATATGAAAATACATATAATAAATTATGTTTGTGCTTGTTACTCGGCACTGGGCATTCGACAGTTCATACTTATGCTTGATATTCAATATTAGACAGCTCATATTAATAGTTGTTTGTGCAATCATATTTGTACTTATAGTGTTTTTAATATTTCAATAATAGCTAAGGAAATAGTAGATTTTAAAAAAGGTATTTTATATAAGGTATACTATTAAAAAGGTAGACTACTTAAGTCGATCATTTAAAAAGAATAGTAGAAGACATTAATGTGTTGGTCAATCTGTACAGACATCAGTCGTTAGAACTGACGTGTATTGGGAACATTAATATACATACATATATATCATATATCTACATACATGCCGAGCAAGATAAAAATTACCATAAAAATCTATTACAGCTTTTTAAATGGGGAAAAAAACCGGCAATCGCTGCTGTTAAGCAGCAGTAACAAGACTGGTAATGCTCTGTATACATTTCTGAAGGTCTCCATACTGCTTTATATCTTTTAGAGAATAGTAAATTTTTAGGTTTTAAGTTTGAAAACTACTGTTTTAAAGCTTAAAACCTTAAAGATATTATACTTAATATCGACAAAGTGTAATGATAATAATAATGAGAAGAACAAGCGCAACAAAGGTCGTTTCGTTACAACGAGTAGAGTCATAATATTCATTATTATTTACATTAAATGGTCGGACGAGCGAACAGGTGATTGCCTTAATAATAAATTCTAATACGGAGTGTTAAAATGACGCCTCAGGGTGCCAGTACTGAAAACATACGGGAACCTGTTTGGTATCGGTGGAAGCGACGTTTCATCTTTTACTTATGTATATGATGTATACATGTGTAAGTATATAAACAATCATTAGCAAGATTTATTTGTAAGCTCTTTGTTGAAACTTAAAATGAACAAACGTCACTCGAAAAGAAACGATTTGCTATATGAAATGACTCCAGACACATTGTCAGACAAAAAAATGATATCGTAACAATAACATTATAGCGGTGACTGTCGTTGACTGTCTCGTCTTTTGAGTCGTTTGCAAGCGCGACTCCTAATCGCGGTCGTAGGTTCGATTCCGGGTAGGTCAATAATAAGGTTACCTCATATATTTTCAAATACAGAATTCCAATCTCAAAATTTTCAAATCCATGTTCTCAGTAGTGATGGCTGGTGAACAGCTGAGCCGGAAGTTCTGGGCTAAATTTCCAATATAGAGAAATATTTCTGGAGGAACAACAGATATTTGTTTTGTGGCTAAGTGTAAGTAAGTTTATAATATTTACGTGTATTGACATAGCCGTCTAATTAGTATAGCACAGGATGTACCTAGATTGGAATCAGATCATCATATTGTAAAAGATATTGTTCGTCAATCATCATCATAATCATAATCATAAACCTTTCGATTTTTCCATTCTCTCAGAATGAATACAATAATGAACGTATAAACAAAACTCTATATGTCATAACTCTACATACCATTAATTAGAGCTGAATCTCTATGGAAATAAGAAACAAAATGCCCGCCGAAACCATGATATCGTAATGTGGCTTTTAACGCGATGAACATGCCACACCATGGGAATTACACAATACACCATTTCGGTTTCCTGTACAAGTTGTTTTTTTCATTCGGGACACAAAACCTCGAAATTTTGAAACTGACGAGAAATATTTCACAAAAACTAACGAATCAGATAGAGTTCGCGCACTTTTTATTTTGTTCTCAGTCACTCAATTTATATTTTGTTCTCTTTAGTATGCATAATATTTATAAGATAACAGATAACAAATATATATATCTAGTGCATATTATGACTTAATTAGAACTGAGAATTGAAAGGCAGTAGAAACAGAATGACATCCAAAGTTATAAATGTAACATTACACCTGTAATTCACGACAAGCTAGGCAGAGGAGTGTACACTTACACACAGTACACTTTTACATTTCACCAGTTACGTTACGTCCCACCATCTACTAGCGGATGAACCTATTGGTATAGTACACTGGACACAAATCGAAACTACGAGCCACTTCTAGAAATTTCTACTAGGAAATATAAGTTAGAAATACTAAATAGTACCTGCAAGTAGTAGCTTACAACCACTGCATCAACGAGTCCGACCATTCAACTACAGCCAATGTTTGTATGTATATATTTTTTGTGTAACAAAAATTTAGTAAGCAGATTAATATTTTGCCTTCATTATTTCTTAACACATGTTAACGCATTATTGTTGATGGATGGTGGTGTGGTAACACTCAACCGAGGACAAGTCGTCGCCATTGTCGAACGTTCTACTTCTTGATGCCACCGCGACCGCTAGTACATGTAATTCCATTAAAATCTAATAAACTATTGTTAATTAAATAAAATATAGTTGTGGAACCTATTTGCATCTTTATTCCTCAACATTTGGCGACCGTGACAGGACAAGCTACATTCTTCAACAACACATGTCACCTTCTTGTAAAGGTAACATTTTATTCATACTATATCGTCACGCTAGTTTTTATATGGGATAGGCAAAAAACATCTAATATTATCTCTTAACCTACCCTGACGTGCTTCTTCTAAATATATAGGTACTATACATTTATTGCTGGTACAACAAATAAATAGATTTTCAAATGTATGCAAACAATACTAACACTTGTCACCTAGCGATAAGGTCGAATTTCCAAAAGAAACTCGAACAGATCGTATTAAACGTCAAACGCCCAAATCCTTATTGAGTTGCGATATTTGACAAGGCTAATTCTTTTATCCGCTTTCTACTGGAACACTTATTACACAGGTCACCTTCAGGCGTTATATTGAATTTATTATAACGCCCCTTCAAGTTGTAAACTATTCTTGGAGGCTACAAGACTTATTTTTAATAACAATTTTTAAAAAAATAAGCGACTAGGCCAAAATTTGCTTTGGAAAAACATGACTTTATATTTTGGATAAATGAAAACAGTAGGTAGCTAAAGAGACAGCAGTGAAAAGTGATTGCTGACGTCATTAGACATCTGCTACCGACTTCAAATAGGACAGTTACAGGACAAAAATAAGACTGTTAATGTGAGTTTGTCGGGTTAGTTTACAATCTCTTTAGTAGTATTCCCATTAGCAAGCAATTTGCTACAATTTACGCAGTGTTTCCAAGCTTCAGAATGTTATCATTATTATTATTATTACGAAATCATAACGCCAGGTCTTTTACGCAGTAGGCACGGAAAGCCAAATTTACTTAGGAATTATTAATCACTGCGAACAAAGTACCATTTTCACTTTATAGGATTATTTAAAGGCTTATGAGCAGAACTTCTTGACCTTGACCTATATCTATGACCTATATCCGAAGACGTGGGCAGAGGAATGCAGTACACTCTCACCTTTTGGTAGTTTCGTTTACGTTCCACAATTGAATAGTTGCTGAGTTTATTGCCGTACACCGAACTCAGATCCAGACTCCGAACCACTACTAGAAATTTCTGCTAGAAAATTTAATTTATAAAAATTCCAACAGTTGTCGAACCGGAATTCGAACCCAGGATCTTGGTCGATTATAATATACTTCTTACGCGCAAGATAGTTAAAATTAGTATGACATGTGTAGGTGTATAGCAAACTGTATTAAAAGTCGACGCAAGTGGAAAATAAACGAGCCTGTTTTCAGCTGATATCAACCTGCTGAAGTATATAAACATTTGCACCTAGGATCAGATCCCGAACTTCTAACACAAATTAGTCATAGAACGTCGAAACCTACTTGGGCTAAGTTACAAAGTTAAACAATATACACATATAATATCACTCTTATTTCCCAAGAGCGTAGACAGAAACAAAAAATTTCCACCAGCTGCGGACATGTGATATGTATTTGTTATTAAACTCATTATATATATTTGTCTAATAAAACAGTTTTCTAGCTTTCTTAACCCTGTCCAAATGAAACTGATATGGCGAAGCGAAAAATTAATATTATTGTATGTTTAACGCCAAATCTTCATCAAAATCATGAGATACAAGGACGGTATGTTAACCTACCGTTTCTACTACGTCAACAAAGCAAGAAATTTGAATACGCCGGCAATAAAATTATATAAACGTTAGCTCCAAAGCATTCCTTGGCGATACGCCAATCGGGCGGAACTGTAAAGAACAAACACAAAAAACTAAGGTAAAACGTTTATTTGTTGACGCTCCACTACGCAAGCACCGAATTGCCTGAGTTCGGTGTAGGTTTGTTTTTCCAAATTAATACGCAAATTTTAACTATTTCTTATGGTGTTAAATACAATTTTTCAAGATTTTACACTCTTCACAGACACAATAAGATATGTGTTATTGGATATACTCTTAGTTATATTGTTTCAGCAATTAAACGTTTAAT
>DWEE01004000.1:0-10029 GCA_018245755.1 Parelbella macleannani
TAATTATTTTGCTCTTGTAATTAGTTCTATATACAAATTTATAGCCATTATTTTTCCGATAAAATTCATTAGCATCTTCCCAAATACGTTTTACTTCTTCGCTCAAAGCTAGAATTTGGGCTTCATTGTAGCCAGTTAGAACTATGAAAAATGCAGTTATATTTGCTGTTAAATAGCAGGTGAATATCACACCGCATGCTGACAAGCAGAACGCTATTTCGTAGTTAGGTGACTCATGCATTGGTTCCAGGCCTGTTGGATGTAACAATATTGTCATTATATGCAACTGCCAAAAGTAACCTTATTGATATGCTTACAATTTAATATTTACAGCCAACATAACATTTTATATAAACCATCTCGATGAAATGTAATGTTTAGTGAAGTGCATTTAATTACTCGTATACCTCATGTCTGGCTATGGTTGTTCGTATTAATTTTTTTTTAAATTGTTACCATACATGATGAGGGAATCTTCCATCAAATGTCGTCCAGGAAGGATAATAGGTTTAATGCAGTATATAAACCCGTTACTCATTATAACAGCCCAGAAAACTATAGCACGTCTCTTCACAACTCGCAATCCTTTGCGCATGTTCTTAGCGAAACGAGTTTCAGGATCAATTCTACTATCGTGGTCCAAAAATTCTGCCACAATTTTCCTTATGAGATCCCTGTTAAAATGAAAAGTATTAACGTTACCATCTTAGATTCGGTAATAAAACTTTGTTATGACCTTGACTTACTTTTCCTAAACTTACTTACTTCTTAAAGTACATGTAGAACATTTTCGAGGTGGCAATTTGGCTGGCAGCGCCAAGGGAGAAGATCACCATGGCAGCGGCGATGTCTCCTGTTTCTGCACTTTTGATGAACACAACCCAGGCCACAGATATCAAATATACGTAGAAGTAGCTGATTGCTATTACAATGGTCAGTATGTAGAAGATGAGTGGGATTCCTGCAAGAATATTTTAAAAGAGTAAAAGAGACATCAACTATAGAATTATGGTTAAACTATTTGGTTATGAGTACGTAGGTGCCAACAAATGAAAAACAGCTTTGAATTTAGAAAAATATTGAGCCTTATGACTTATGACTTCGACGTATCTTCGACTCTCCAATCTCTTCTGATCCCCAACTTTTTTTTCAAGGAAGTATTGGTTACCTTTTTCATATCGCGAGTCAATGTTTAGGGTCAGCACTCGTAACAGAATCGCTACATTCCACAACATTGTGGGCAGATCGCAGTATTCTAAGCCAAACTTGCGTATACTCTCTAGCATTATTTTAAGCACCTGCAACATGATAAATGTGTCGGTCAATAACGCTTATTATCACATGCCTATTGATACACATAATTATATCTGTGAAGTATCATCTAGAGTGGTGCGGTTAGAGTACCTCT
Organism: Parelbella macleannani; assembly: GCA_018245755.1. Classification (NCBI taxonomy): domain Eukaryota; kingdom Metazoa; phylum Arthropoda; class Insecta; order Lepidoptera; family Hesperiidae; genus Parelbella; species Parelbella macleannani. The sequence goes on from DWEE01004000.1 coordinate 1,409, forward strand.
GGTTTATGTTCCGAATGACGATAAATATAAGAAATAATTAAAATGAATATACATATGTACATATATACATACATACTTACAGCGACTCGATAGTCAAAATAAGACGAATTTAGCTTTCTTATTCACAGTGGTAACACTTGGTCGTTCGTATATTCTTATAATTAATAAAGGTTCAGCTGTTTACCAAGTTTCCCTCAAGGTTTATTTATCATTATCCAATGTTGACATTCACAAATCACGCCGCTCCAACCTTCGCTAAGGGATTTTCGCAATTGTCGTCGTGAATACACAACACAGGAAATTATTCGTGCCAGAAGGATGAAAGGAAATCGGTACTTACTGTACAGAAATGTATGGACCCATAACCCGTAGTGTAATAGTTTCAGGAAAAAGCACTGTTTCAATAATGTTACAGAATAGATATTGCATAGAAGTGGCCCATTGTTTTGCCCGTTGTTCCAATGATGACTGCTCAGCCAGCGATTGTTGATTTTATTTCCGCCCGGGACAATTTTTTTTTATGATGAGATAAAGTATTGGTTATTTGGGTGTAAATAAATATCTATGTAATTATATATTTTTAAGTGTCTGTTTATTAAATAGCATGCGTTCTAAGTACTATAGCCCTATAGAAAATGTCCGAACAGTGGGAGAGTTTCTCTATAACTACAATTCATACATTAAACACTTTATGACGTTGTGGAAGTATTGAATCGTACTTTATGTTACATCTACCTAATTAAATTACTTTGATTAAGGATGACTTAAATTTCTCAGCGCTTAAACTATTTCAACAGGTTTATATTAGAATGAATATCAACGTCACTTGATAATGCACTTGTACATAAAAAGACGAATTTCTTTGAAACGTATAATGTTAATCCCATAAATATTTTCTTGACATGTCTGTTATTTATTAGCTCTATAGTCGGAATCGTCGCTATGTATTCAATCGATATTAACGACAAAACTAATGATCACACTTTTAAGTCTACATAAAGATATAAGCCGTTAAGTATAGAAATATGCGTCGTATGACGAGGCATTAAAATATTATAGACGAGTGCGAAGGTACAGATGTTTTGGCTTTATACGGTCTTTTTAAATATTAAATCAAGAAGAAGTAAATTTAGGACAGGGCGCGATGGCGCTCATTGGGGGAGACCTATGTCCAGCAACTGGATTGCGATAGGCCGATGATGATGATGATCGTGCTGAAATTTAGGGTGTTAGATGGATAGATTATGGTGATTAAGGATGAATAAACTCAGGTGATGGCTGGTCTAAATTTAAATATACTGAAATTTCATCATTTATCTATTAATTATTTATTGAAAGTGGTAATAGTCTAGTGGCTTAGCATCCCAGATTCTAGGTTTAAAACCTAGCGTGCGCCTCTTTACAGGGTAATATGGATTTTAAAAACTATCAATTATTGCAACGGTCACTTAAAACATCGGAAAACTTGCAACCTACCTACTACCAAACGTCAACCTACTCGTAATAATGAAGATTCTAATAATATTTATTATATCCAACTAATCTAAAAAGGGTCAGAAATGGAAGTGCCGAGTACTTTTAGTATAAGGTAAGTACCTAATAATGATAGCGGATTCATATGAACAAGAGGGGATTTTACTTTTTAAAAAATAATTACGGGAATAAAAACGAGGACAGATCGAGCAATACACGATAAAATGACAGTGTGATTGAGACGCTCTGTGTGCTGAAAATCATGTCTCTTCTTTGTCTTTGAAGTAATATATGGAGTATTTTATCTAAAAAGATTTTTTGTTTATGTGAGACTGTGGTTCTGTTTCTTTAGAATTTCTCGTAATGTTAATGCCGTTGGTACCTCAATGAATCCGATGAACAAATGAATACTGTGATGTAGGACGCTCATTAAGTGTATTTGTGGTCCTAATGAATAAATTCTGAATATTTGATTTTGAATTTAAATTATCATCATCAGATTATTATTTGCAAATAAATTTGAAGAGATTATGAAAAACTTACAACCTTTTTTGCGTTATAACTTTTTATATAATTCGATCTGCTCTATAGGTACTTCCTAAATAAAAGTGTGGGCAGGTATACTGTAGTGCTGAAGTTCGAATGGTGTCAAAGCCAATAATATAAAAAAAATCCGTACAAAATCGCCCGATTCCATAAAACTCGGTAAATTTTCGGCAGAATTTGAATCGTCGTAAGGGTAACTTTGATCCCGGCTTTGTGGTTTTTGTGACTTCCGAAGTGATTTTATCCGCAGTTGCCATTTGAAGAGCCGCTAATATGTTCGAGAGTGGCTCGGGCGGTCTCTAGAACATTCTCAAAAAGTTTAACGCACTTATTGACTCGATGAAGTGTGTAACGTTATTGGTAACTTTTGTGAATTATCAAAGCTTACCATTTATGAATGTTGTTGAAAATGAGAACCTTTGACAGGCGACTTATTTAGTAACTCGCAGTTTAACGACCTTTTAAATGTAACATTTAATTTAAAGATGCAATTACCATCCAAAATTACGAAAGGTCGGAGCTGTTTAGGTATAAATAAAACCACTTGAAAAATTTCGAACTAGTTCCAGGATTTATTTATTTGTTATAAATAAATCCACAAATATTTCGCCGTTGATTCTACGAACACCTTTCGACTGAAGTTGTAATTACTGATCTAACACAAAATAGATACATATGTCATTATCGCCCGCGAACCAGAAATATGAATAATAAATCTACCTACTGCAGTTAATTACCTTCAACTACCGTGGATCAAGTGTAGTGTGAAAATAACATGCTTTGAATATTGAGTATATAACCGTGCCATGGAGTATTTAATATGTCTTAAGTAATTAGAGATTATATATCTTAATAATACAATATCACAAGCTATTGCATTTGACTTCGTTTGCGTATAATTATTATTAAAATTATGTCGTCCTAGATCCGAAGCCGTGAATGCTAAATATCTCTATCCTTAGAGACCTGTTTTATCCTACATTATTTTCGTACTTTAAAAGGTGCTAAGGAGTTGGACATTCGCAATATTATCACCGATAAATTTACTTATATAGTGAGCCATAATAATTTGTATTTCGGTCTGAAGCGTGTAGATGTTGGTCAATTATTAGAGACGACTGTTCAGTGGGAGTATCAGTGCCTCTGCGACCAACTTTGATTAGTGTAGAAACTATCACTAAGTGAGCTTATACTAATGTATATACTGACTGGACTAATAATACTAAGAGTTTTATTCCTGCAGTTTTTTTACTACTAATTAATATTAATAAAGATGTGTTGTTAACAACTAACACTGATTGAACTATACCTATAACTGACATTAACCATTAACTTGATCTGTACGGGATAGATTTGAGTAGCCATGAGCTGTAGAGGGTATTTGCAATTGCTGCCTTGTCGTCTGCTACTCTCTACAAGAATAAGGAACCGTTTTAAAAGGTTTTACCCGTCACTGTAACAAATTTTATCAAAAACCGTTAAAGGTCTTAGTTTCATATGAACGTCGGTTACTACGGAAAAAAATAACTTTCGCATTATTATAATAATTTATTGCTATATACGTACATATGAAATGCGCTTTTGGTTTTAATATAATCTACATGTAATTAATAACGTCTAAGCCATTCGTCATGGCGTTTACGTTTTGATGTTCATTTACATTTTGGAATGCAGAGCTGTGTAAGCGGAGTATATTGTCTTCAGCACTGACATGAAACAGGTGAAGCTCAGTACTGTGAGGCCTCCCACCGACAGCCTCAGCGTCTTCTGCGAGTTGAGCAGCATTAGGTATACAGTTCTCTGATTGGACTTATCGAAGTTCTCCCATTTGCAGCAATAAACAGCGTTTTCTAAAGTCAAGCTGGCGTCTATCAGTCTCTGGCCAATGAAACAATCCATCGCTACCTGGAGAAGGGTGTATGGTAGTTGAATGTACGTGTTTTCTAGGCCACCCAGCAGTTCCGCAATCAGACCTGATATTACCCACCAAAATTCCGCAGTAATTGCCCCTCGAAACATATTCTCAACCTGTCCCACTAGTTTAATACTTATTTTGTGCTTCGTTACAATATCTGTGAGTTGATTTCGGATGTAGTCGTTAAGGATTTTATTTTTATGGGCATCATCTTCGACTCCATTGGTACTTGCACTGGTGTCATAAAAAGCGTTTGCGTCATCCCATTGATTTTCTAGTTCCTCACTCAAGGCTAGCATCAGCGCTTCAGCGTAGCCAGCCAGGACTGTGACGAAAGCACACGTGTTTGTTTCTGCTTTTATTCCATAGTATACGCCGGCTGCCATCAACGTGAAGGCTATTTCGTAATTTGGCGTTTCATACATTGGTTCAAGACCTGTTAAGTATGAATGATTATGAAATGCGGAATACTGCAAAATGACTTAAGCTTTACTATTAATTACAATAATAACTTGAGACAACATGCATACACGTTCTGTTATACCTAAAAAATGAGTTTAATAATAACGCACAAGACTTAAAGATATTCAGAGATGAATCTTAAATAATGCAAGTTGAATATTAAATGTTACCGTATATGACAATCAAGTCTTCGGCGAAGTGTCTTCCAGGCTGGATGATGGCAGTGGCTATGTAGACCACGCCGTTAATACTGAGGTACACTGAGAAGACCAGCGCACGGCGTTTCACGTACAGGAGCGCTTTGAGAAGGTTTTTGTAGAAACGGGTGTTCCGTTTCACCGACGCGTCGAATACTAGGTATTCATCAACTATGTCCTTTATTGTATCGCTAAAACAAATGATAGACTTTGTGTTGACGATTTCTGTTGTTTGATAATTTTTGATTACCTTTACTTGTACGAACAGATTATGTTATAAATTATAATAATGTCATGCTTTGGTAATCGTGGATATAATCGCACGATCATCTATAAAGATCTTCGAATATGGGATTAATAATTTTAACACGCAATTCCCAATACTGATCAACAATAAACTTCTAATCTAATGTGTAATATCCTTATTTAAAAAAATACTTATGAATGCGCATATAGATGAGTTTGGTAACACCACTCATACTGCAGGCGGCTATGGAGAAGATAACGGTTGCGGCAACCAAGTCTCTGGTTTCGCGGCATCTGATGAAGACGAACCAGATCATGGAGCCGAGATATACGTAGAAATAGCTCGCACCCGACAGTATCGTTATGACGTAGTAGATGATGGGGAATCCTGTGAAAAAGTAGACATGTATGTGAAAGATTTGGATCTCTTCGATTCAACATTAGTCAGAATAAGAATGCTCTACCGTAGTGACTACTGTCACAGAATGCATATCAACTCTCTGGAATACAAATACATATAGCAGATATCTCCATTTCTTCAGTAGATATTAATTCCATTAAGAGCTTTATGTTTCAAATATATTTAAATAAAATCTGATTTTCACATTTTCATTAAGTTTCGTATCGATATGCTCTATAGTTATCTCAGTTTCAATATTTTCTTCACGTATTTTTAGATATTGAAACATCGGAATGGAAATGTTGTATTCAGAGAGCAAACGCCTGGGCAGAATCGGAGCGGGTAAACAAAAATTTCAATCAACCATTTCAATTCTATGCAAATAACTATAGTTGTAAGTTTTGATGGATTTATCTGATGCAACGGAAATGTAGTTTAAAAAGAGAAGAAGAGTTAGAGTTAGAGAAGGAATAATCTATTCATTTTAGTACCTACATTGTGGAACTGTTTATGTTGACTTTTGTTTTTGGCAAGCATTTTAAATTTACAACCTTCTATTTAAATTGTTGTTAGTTTATCGAATATTTAAATTGGATGGTAAAGGATACTAGTTTGTTTTTACCGATTTTGTTTCAAACGTAAAATTTGCCACATTGGTAGTAATGGTTCGCAATATAGCTAGATAAATCCAACAACTGCAACAATAATATTTGGATCATTTTCTACGATTAATTTGGCGGTCACCTTTATTGGAGTATTCAAATGTCACTGTTCAACATGTGTTTCTTTCCTCATTGTGGATAAATCCAAAGTATATCCCATCATGCTACTTTTCTGCGTTTAGTATAATCTTTATATTTAAATATTCAGCCAATGTCAAGTTGCTTTAGGTACTCTCATGAGGTTGAATTTTATTACCTATAAAGTTTTAGTTTCCAATGAAAGGAAATTGAGGTAATGTCATATGGCAGTTCAGCTGAAATAAAGCGTGGACATCCACAAGGAACCTTAAACTAATTGAGGTTTTATAAAATTACGGTTCAATAGTTATCAAATTCACTCTTTACTGTTTTTGGTGAAGATATTGCAATGTTCCACGAATCTCTAATATGCAGCAGAAAAATAGTAATGACTTAAAACTTTACGAAGTAACAGAGCATCGCATTTCATTACTGCGCAATGTAACTTGACAGTCTAGGATTAGTTTAAATTTAATTTCGTTACTTTTTTTCGTGGTGTCCAGCATATTATTTTCTTGTGTTAAATCCGCCGGGACATAATATTACCAAATGTTGCAACACTCAGATTTAGTGCATTAATGTAGTATGTGGACCCAGTTGTTAATGATATGCTTAGAGCTCTTTGCGTACGTACGTTCATTGTAGCTCTTGTCAATGTTGACCAGCGATATCCTCAGTAAATGTGCTATGTTGTCAATCATTGTTGGCAGGTCACAGTATGCCAGACCGAATTTACGTATCGATTCCAGCATTTTGCTGCACCTGAAAATTTTAAGTTGCAGCTATATTGGGCTTTTTTTCTTCTTCTGTGTCATGAAGTTTTTTATTTAATTTATTGTAGGAGCACGTCAAGTTTGTAATAATAGAAATATCTGGCACTTGCTGCTCTATCTACATCTATGCCGTAATAATAATAATTGCTATGTTATAATTTAGTACCTATCAATAACACGATGTATAACGGAAAGTAGAAATGTTTTCAAAGCTGAGTAATACGTATTAACTAAAGCGTTGGTATATTGCATTTGGCTACTCACAAGTCTCCATTTTTACGATCGATGAAACGCCATCTATGTCGTACAATAATTGAGGGTACTTGCATAATTATTTTCAATTATATATCGAAGCTCCAACACCCTCTGCAATCTGGGTTATATATTCATGAATCTCGTTTCTAATTGGTTAATTGTTGAAGTCTAGTTTAGGCTCCAGTCTTTCAAGTCATCGTCGATGTTGTTGGCATTCTCTTGATTCTTGACACCTAACAATATTTTGTTATGAGTTGACAGCACACCAAAGAATATTGCTGTAAGGATTGTCATTCTGAGAGACTGGTGTCCCATAGTCCAATCGTGAGACCTGTTGATGATGTTCACGGTGATAATGGAAGATCTTAAATTATCTGTTCGAAGAATGATTTGATCTAACATTTGTCGTACGAATATACTGCCTACATGTGTCCCAGTTAGATACACGGTTGAATTGAACGATTGATTCAGATAGCAATTTCGGGTATTCGCGTATATGTGTTTTGGCAGTGTGGTGCTAAATATTTATTAATTATAGAAGTATTCAGAAACATTTTTACAGCTTGTAACAGCTATCTTTCTGACAGTTAAAACCAGATTTCCGTCAAGAATTTATGAACACTGCTACGACAAAGACTATCGTTACTAGAGTTACGAGTTGCTCGAACAAAGGTCTCTGCAAAGCTCTAAATTTATGTTGAGTTCTACTGCTGGATATTGCATATTCCTATGTAAATTGGAACGGTGTCTGAGTCCTGAATTATGTTAAGATGATTGAGTAAGAAAGAATAAAATATATATTCATCTGTCATCATATTTAGAATTCTAAATTCGAAATTTGTAACGTAGAGTACAATTACTTATATTGAGCCGGCGCTTAAATGGTATTTCTGTATTTCTATTATAATGACGTAATTTTTTATACTGGAGACAGAAAGAGGCAACTGTGGCATCATCAACATTCCGCTATTTTGGCTCAACGTTTGACAGATATTAGGATTGACAGTGAAAAAAATTTGGGCTGTATTGAGGTTATTTTTTTTTATATTGCTTGGAAAGGTTCATCGTAATGGTCTAATAATTAGTAGTTTATTCCATAAAACAGTATGTTTTATACTATTAAGTGCTGGTCAATGAATAGGTACGTATTTGCAGAGCATTTTTTCATTTGGGAAGGGCCTAAAATAAAACTAATCTGTTATTGATGATACATTGCTCGAAATGTTTACCCATTACATAATTTCTCAAATCCTATTTCTCTTCAAACGGGCTTAAAAAAAACCGAAAATTTTGATATGATGACGAGTAGGAAAGTCATTTCACGACTCATTAGACTACCTCTTACTCCGATAGATTTATTAAAAAAAATCGTATTATTCGAAAAACTGAATAAAGATCGTACATGTGATTGAGAGGTCATTGTTTTTGCTGTAATGAGCTCTGTATGATGAGGTGCTGTAAATATTATCAGGATTTTAGTCAAAACCGTGCAATTTGAGAAGGCACAGGATTTTAAACGACATTTTATTAACTATATCATATGAATTTTTCAAAACGAAAAACATACGTGAATTAAGTTGGTAACATAGTTATGAGTATTATATGTACATATAT
>DWEE01004001.1:0-10029 GCA_018245755.1 Parelbella macleannani
AATGAGTCTTAAGTAGTTACTCGGCGTCTACGCGCCCTTGATGTACCCGTCCCGGTGGCGCTTCAGCTGCGTAATTACACAGCACGCAGGTTCACGCGACATTCCCCAACATGGATATCTAATTAGAGGTTGACATGTACGTCTGTACTACATCTCTTGGTATTATTTTGTATATGTATATGATACATACAAAACTGCCAAATTGTATCAATAGTTTCAAGTACTTTGTACTGTAACAGATATATATTGCAAGTTATTTTGTGTGTTTCATCAATTTGCAACAGTATTGTATACCTAGTATGTGTCTGACTGGGTTGGCTGGTAGAAAAAATTGTACAGATGTCTAGAATAATGAGTCATATTACTGTAGTTAAAATGCTTGAGTGTAGTTATAACCGACGAACAGCTAAGAAATCCAAGCAATCCAGTGATCGTGGAAAATCACTAAATTGCCAGAGCGACAATTTGGGGACGTCCCGATATTGTAAAGAGGATATAGAAACACCAGTACTTGCTTTGCTATAACACGCTGAGACACAAACATGATATTAATCATTGGAGACATAGTACACCCAGGTGCAACCGAACGAAATCCTAATTTACCTACTTCAAAGCAATAGGGTTACACGGCGAACCTTAAATAAGGGATGCAGCCACAAAAAGCCTTCAGTAGGCTATGGCGTTGTAACTTTTTGAACTAAAGCTCCCCATTGATAGATAAAAGGAAAAAAAGAAATCTTTTTTATCTTCATTACCGAATAAAACAAACGTGTTACAAACTTAAAATAATTCGTATTACTGTAGTGTGGTATATACATATGCGTATGCTACCTTGATATATATTATACATGATAATGCGGACTAAATTATAACATAACAAAATTAAGAAGTAATGACATTCAGAGAATTTAAACTAACAGCACATTTTGTAACCTTATCTGATGTACGTAACATGTGGGATATAAAACGGCATCAGGATTAGAGAACAATAAACAATACTTAGTAAGATACGACTGTAATAGGTAACATACTAGTTACTACTAGTATCCTTGACGAGTTCGCCCCGGTGGGGCTAAATAGGTCTAATTACGGTCCCGGTGCCAGCGAGGGCCGGCGCGGGCTGTTCGCGGCATTCCGTAATGCTAATTAGTGCTTGAAACGCTAGTGAATTTCATCGTAGTTTATATTCCTGCTATGTTATACAGGGTGATACAATAATGATTATTAATTTATATTATGACAAAAAATTAAATAAATCTTTGATATCGTTTTAAAAGGAAAAAATGACCGAGATGTTTTCTTTCTTTATTCAGACCAATTGCATTGCAACTCATAACGGGGAGATGCAGAACCTGTTGCTATTTCCTTACATAAAATCATTCATTCTATAAAAAATAAACAAAATATTGTTTATTTACTCCTATGGCTGTGCAAACTGTAAAAAAACTATTGTGACTCAAATTACTGCACCTATTTCAATGATAAACAGTGAATATGTGACTCTGGTAACTAATAACGGTTACGTATGCGTATGTATTTAATGTCATTGTATCATCGTCGTTTTTGCTTGTTTGTTGCAGGAGAGATATCGACGGGTTCGCGACCCCCGCCGCTGATACGAACGAACTTATGTAGCACTGATTGTTCGAGTGCTGGTCTTGTGTACGATTTAATATTAATTTATTACAAGAATACCTAACGCACTCTTCAATACTTACATGGAGTTTAAATTCTGGTTGAATACATAGAAGTTCCATTACGGTTCACGATTCAAAAAAGGAAGGTGTACGGTATTGCCACTAAATAGAAAAATTTATTAAATATCAAAATCATTACACATTACAGATTCGTTGAAACTTTATTAAAATAATGTAGTTGATATAAGTATCGATAATAATATAGGATTTGTTCCCAGATTATTATCAATGATGCATTAGGTATTAGATATTAAATAAGGATTGTGTCATTGACGAAAAATTTGTAAAATTATAGTTTTAAAAATTGGTCAAAATAATAAAGATAATTAGATACATGGTTCTTAAAACAGTTTGGTCTTTTTTGTGTTTTTTTACCAGTTTTATAAATTAAATGTTGCCAGGTAACAACTACATTAGTTACACTAACATCACCATTTCATTATTCGATGAATAAATGAGAAATTCCACTCCATATGACTATTAAATAGTGTTACTGTTGGTCGTTATAATATGTTGCATAAGAGATTAGGTATATCTAAGTCAATGGATTTATCAAACAAAACACTACTTATTTCATTTTAAAAAATCTGGACTGCAATTTAAAATTGGAATGTTTTTGTACTGAAAATGCGTATGTAAACAAACCCTAACCTCCAAGGAATTCCTATAAAGTTACGAACAGATCTTGACAAAGGATTCTCTAGAGCACATTTTCTCTGGCGTTACGACCAGGACGCCGCCCAACGCTTGCCATTGCTAGTTTGTTTCTATTAAAACCATGTATTCAGTATGTATCTTATCAACATATTTATTGTAAAAAGTGAAAGGTATAACTGTTCTTATAAACATCGAAACGTATTTTGTAACTATACGTTGCTCACTTACAATCTTAGACTTGTCTTTTGCCAAAATTGTCTAGGAATTCGTTTGGCGCATTCTCAAATCGATATTGATACTATACAACCAGCTTTACCTATTACTTTGTTAATAGTACTAAATCGATTTTGGTAGAATATGGCACGGAAATAAATAGAACCCAAGAAACTAGAGTCTTAGAAAATATTTTTAAACCGCAACGGAGTTAACCAAGGGATGACAATTTATATCTACTGTAAGAAATATTAAGATTTTCACGTCTTATAATTCTGATATCAAACTTATTGTTTTCATTAATCGAACCAAAATTATAACTGGTAAGCTTATCACTAAAAAATTTAGCACAAATAAATTACCATTTTCAATTTTGTATTAACTTATAATACTCTTATATGCTAGTCTTTTAACGATGTCAAATAATTTTAATAAGTTAGAAGAAGCGAAAGCCTGGTCTTTAACAGAAGTGTAGACCGTTTTGTTTATTAATCTATCGTAACTTAACTTCTTCAAAAATTCACGTCTGTGTTCTCACATTGCAGTGTTCTACAATAAAAGTATAAAAAATATCTAGGCATTTAATCATTGCACAAACCATTTGAAATAAATATAACATGATTTTTCGGAAACTAAAGAATTAACCTTTGCTTTGTTTGTTGCTGGGTGTGAGCGAGATGGCACTATAAACAATGAGTATATGTTCTCATTGCGCGAATATTTAAGTGTATAGAATATATCGTGATAATTTGATATTTAGGTTTTAGATGTTTTTGATAACATTATAAATTATATTGAAGCTACTTCTCTCATACAAGTTCATAATTAACCTGCACAAAACTTCCGTCTTACACCTTTATGTAACAATATACACAAATAATTGCGTTAAAGCAATAGAATATATGTGTGTACTACCTTAATAATTGTTTTAATGAGTGATAAAATAGTCCTTCGCGATCTTGTAAGACTGAAACTGATTACGGTTAGTGATATAACATTTGTATAAACGTGTTCATAATGTATAGAAAGAATAAAAGTGTCTTCGTTAGTTCCCTGTTTTATTACCTATCAACCCATTTATTGATTTTTGATTAAATTTAGATATATTTGTATACTTATTACCAGGATATATTGTTTGTTGCCACTAGGAATTAATTAATTAGTTTATTACAAAACACCTAAATTGTTGTAAAGACACAGTTTACTATTCCTGTGGAATTAGTTCCAACACGTGAATAGATCCGATCCACCAATGACGCTCCCCGACGCTCGCCGGAGCTCCCTGACGCTCCCCAACAATAGCCGTACTCTGAACTCGAAAATGCAATGTGTTCAAATCTTTGGTAAGTTTGATGAACGTGATTATGATTCGAGAAATCAATTGTACAAATTTGTAAGAATCTATTACTGTACAAAGTTAAAAATCATCTAGATTGTAAAATATAGCAGCTGAACTGGGTGAGTGTGTCTCTGACAGAAAATTTTATTTTACAAGAAATATTTTTAGTCCTAAGGACAAGCTCTATTTAGGATCTGTTTCAACATCGTCATTTGGTTTAACTAGATTAAACTACCACGAGCTATATACGAGTAATTAATTCATATCTGTACGTATTATATTTTTAATTCGCTTATTAAAATACCCTAAAAAATATGTGTGTATTAATGATATCTAATAAAACAATAACAACACTTGTCCATTCGATAGAAAATAATAGTAGAGCAACACTTGTAACAAAATATAAATGACATTCAACAGTGAGTCCTAACACGTGAAGCCGCCTGATGGACCAGCGGCGAGGGCTCGGTGCGATGACAATCAAGCACTCAGCGGTCCAACGGTTATTGATTGCGACAATAGTTCATTACGTCGAGTATACATATAAACAGAGTAATTTGGTTCCCTGACGGCGCCCTTGATTAATGTTCCGGAGAGGCAAGCGTGGGGCGGTAGGGGCGAGAACGTCGAGGCAGGGGCGAGAACGTCGAGGCAGGGGCCATGGAGAGTGGGGCGAGGACTAATCTCTGCCCGTGACAGAGTGTGACGAGAGCGAACGCCACTCGATCCGGTGCTTCGGCGTTAGATGCGGCTGGAGTGACGGCGTGTAGTGAAATCCCCGAACTTATTTCATTTACACTAAAAATTGGCAATGTAAACTGTTCGCCATTTCTCGCAGATCCAGGGTCAGTGTTGGCGGCCGTAAATGGGTTCTGATCGAAGGGACATAGTGTGTTTCTATCGTAATCGTCGATAACACTAATTAATGTGCACAGATAAGTATGCAGTCATGTATTTTTTTTCGTTGCTTTACGGAGTACCCCTTTGAAATAAATGCTTTATTAACGTTTATTTGCTAAAACTTTATAAGAAATTAAACTTAACTTGGAAGTTTGAGATCTTTCAATTTTAGAAAAACTTCTGTAGATAATTGAAGGAGCGGCATGCCGACAATGCAAAATCCACTTTAACAAACATTCACAGTGCACATTTTTTCAAAAAAATTGCTCATTTCGAAAAAAGTTATTTCGATATCGTCAAAGTAAGTTCATTCTATGATGAATCCAACAAATGTATTATCTGTACTTTAATGGCCCAGCTCGTAAATCGCTTGCACACAAACCACACGTATTGAATTAATTGGCGGAATTTGTATGCGGCTTCGGACAATACAATACTTGTGGGTGCAAAACAGTGTTTGCATAGGTGCCCGTTGGAGCAGATATCAACGTAATAGAGTATCATAAGCTTACAAAGTGAAATGACGTCGGTGTATTTCGAGATATTTAATATATTGAATCAGCCACAATCCTTACATTGACAGAATCAGGCAGAAAAACGGAATTTTCAAACCAATTATTTTCAAGAATTTTTCTTGGTTTGTAGATTTATTTGTAAATATATTGCGCAAATTACACAAATAATTATTATCTATTTTTCTAATGTACTATTTATTGATACCGTCACACCAATTTGCCATCCATTTCAGCTAGATGTGCCATTAATCAACTCCTAAGAGATGTTCTTCGCGTTTCCTGAATCAAATGGTTCAATAGCCCAGCCCAGAAAACCCTACCTGAATAATCTTCCAAAATCTGTAACATGCCTCTCTCCAAACGTAAATTGAGTAAGCATTTACTAGACAAGCATGTTACACTATAAGCTACACATCGCTTTCCATCAGGCAAGTTTGTGACCAATTGCTAGGTTACACGAAATAAAAAAAGAATCATATTATCATTAATACTAAGGTAATTCAGAATACTATAACATTAGGCTTTACAATAAAATTACCAAATGTTGTATTTAGAGAGACTTTATACGTTGTTTAATATTTGGTTTAAAAATACAAAAGGAAGGTACAGTTATGCATCCGAGTTTGTAGCAGCAATAGGCTCGTGTTTGAGAATTTATTCCGGTGTGTCTGGTACAAATTGCAGGGTGCACTATTGTACAAAAATATGTGTTTCTAGATTAAATATCAATTGTTCCAACGGCAAAGGAAGACCGTGAAGAAATCTTAACAACATAGATTTCTCCACAATGTGTTTGTGGGGAAGTCTGCAATTGGCCAAAGTTTACACATTACGGTCTTCTCTTTCTCAGTATGAGAGGAGAGCCATACCCAACGTTTGCAGGTCGTCTGAAGTTCCAAGTCTGACATAATTCCGTGACGTTCGGTAAACAACAGTAATTTCACAAAACCTTCGGTACCGATTCCCCGCGACATTACATTTACAACTGCCTACAGTTCATGCTTGAATCAATTGAATGTTTCGTAATTAAAATTTAGTCTGCAAAAGCCTTGGTTTAAGGTTGAAAATATCATAACCAGTTCCGTGGCAGGGTTGCGTGATGGTAACCGGCTAATTGGGCGGTCGGCGTGCACTACCAGCAGTTCCTCGCCGTCGCCCGCCCTGGCCTCACCTGCAATGTGCGCAGCTAAACTATTCGTTTTAACTTAATTAGAACAAACATAAAAGTATAACTTACGGACATTAATTTACTTAAGTTACTTTAGACCTTGAGGAAGGTAAGAAAATTTGTGCTTGCTTAAAATATATGTAATGGCAAATGGACAAACGGTAACTTAAAGGAAATAGGAGAAACGATAGATAAGGGCTCAAAATCTTGGTTTTGTATATCAAACTCTAACGGTCAGCATCTTGCTAAACTTCAATCATAATATAAATAAATATAGATCAAATTTACGCAGAAGTAATAAAAATTAATAAATTGACTGGCATCAATCATTGGCTAGTAAGTATACAAGTAATTTTAATAAATTTAACGTTCCTACAACTAACGAGTTGATTAAGAGCAATTTTAGTAAACAGTTTAATTTAAATATAATTTGCTTAAGTTTTTTCCAATTATTCCTACTTTGCATCAGTATAACATAGCATTAACATTTTGTCAAAACGTCTAAAAAAATTTAACCTAATAAGTCTTTAAGCCTCGTTTTCGTCTGTACGTTTCAAACCCCGTCCCCTAAATTGTAATGCCGTGGATAGGAAACATAAATATAGCCTCCACAATATAATTGACAACAATTTTTATCGGTTGAATGTTGTGTATCGGAGGGAGATAATAAATTGGCCGTCCCCAACATCGGTCTATCACGAACTGTTTATGTAGCCTCATTTCTATGATTGCAAGCGAAAGGGATGGTTAGAATAATTATACTGTGAATTTCAAATAGTGATCTTTCAAAAATGTGACTTGGTGCTGAAGTTACTCGTGAAGTTATTGGCATCGTGATTAATGAATACGTGGCAAGAGCGAAATCAGTGTCTACGGTAGAGCCGATCGGCGGTCATCGGTGCAATGAGACTGTCAAGTGAGTATACAATTCGGAAGTGTATGAAATAGTAATTAATTAAGAAACGGAAAAATTTATTAGCCATTGATAATGAGACACAATAATTCAAGCACCTCTTTGCAAAAAACGAGAATTTTAATTTTAAATATCACTTCCTGTAATGGTAAAGGAATATGATAATAATAAACCCGTGAGAAACCTACACAATTTAGAGTTCTCCAAATCATTATGTAGGGTGTATGAAAACCGCGCACTTGGCTCACGGAGAAGGCTGTAGCCTTACTCTTCATCTTTTTGATGAGACCCGTATCCAGCAGTAGAACGATTAAGAATTGATAATAATGATGATAAATGAAATTTTATCATAATGAATGATCGGTGTCCGTTGTTTGGAACAAAACATCTAATTTGTAGACCAATATTCAAAATAACTGACATCATATTTGATTGCACTTCCTTCAGGAATGGTTAAGTAGGTTTTCGAAGTATTAGAAAGGAAGAAAAGCGAACCCATCAGCGACCTCTTTGGACAACATCACTTCTTTCACATTTCAATAAATTATGTCACAATTAAGATTTTGTAGACTGTCACTTTTCTTAACGTTTAACCGTCTCCCAGATTAGTCCGCACAATCGAAACAGACAGACAGCACCTTTATGATGTTCTTAAAAACATCTGCATCATTTAGGATTTTAATATTGTAACCGTTTTCCCCGACAACTTTAAAGGTAAACAATTTATCGCTCATTTACGACTGGAGTGTAATATGGCAAAAACCACTCTCTTTCAGAAAACAGTTCTATAAGACAACTGAACTCTTAAAAGATAAGAGTCAATGGCCTTCTCATAGTCCACAAACGCCAGACACAGGGCTGATTATACTCTTGGGTCTTCTGTACACATAATCTGCCGCACTGTGTGAATGCGGTCTACGTTAGGAGTTGAATTATTCAAGTTAAATACAGTACTAATAAGGCAATATGTGTATTATATATAATTTTAGGCACAGAATATGATTACCCACATATTGGCATTTTTCGCATAGACTTTTCGTTTTCAGTACCGAAGGAGGAACTAAATTTTTTATAATAAACTAAATTTATATAATTTATTTATATATACATACAAATTAAAATGTAAAAGTAAACAGCTATCAACGTTTTATAGTAAGTATTACAATGGCTCTTGTCACTTATCTGAAGTGGATATCAGTGCTATCTGTTACAATAAATTATACTACATACTCGTAGATAAATAGTCATACGTACAACACTGTACCTTTTTTAATATAAAGAAACCTGCATGATTCAGAAGTCTTTATAAAATTTTTCGAAGGCATGTGAGGCCTGCACATCTACAAGTCCAGCGTCGTAGTCGATGAGTTTTTGAATACAAGATATCAATATTTTTAGTAACCAATAAATGCTCGATGATGATAATAACGACCTTCTGATGTAGAAAGTATGCATGTCTATACATACATATGTATATAATGTGGTATATTATATAATATGCAAAGGATTACCACAAAGCGAAAGCGGACTCTACCGACAAAACTTAAATATCGGACATAATGTACGGCAAAGATTTAGCTGTTTTTATTAAAAGTAGCAAAATAGGTCACCAAATTATCATTAGTTCATTTCGTGTTAATTATCATTCATTAACATTCTTCCTTTTAATTCGAAGTATATTTTTTCCAGTACCTGGATATAGGCTATCGAACATCTGGAAAGCGTAGACTTTAAGGTTTAATAATTTCTGTCTGTTAGACAAGATTTGTTGCAATTACAGCGAAAACGCTCACAAAAAATCACAACTGTCCAACAAACAAAACAAAATAGCATTTAAACTCATTAAAGCACAATTTTCCAGAACATTCCAACTGGTACGTAGGTACATTCAATTTGACGAATGCTTAACACAGATAGGGAGGTAAAAAACAGGATGGTTCGCGAGGAAAAATAGCGCGCAAATATTTCATGAAAAACGCCGGGCTTTTAAAAGCAATTCCCGAGGAAAATAATCCCGAGCGCCGGGACATCATTAGAAAGCTAATACCCGTTTTAATAATGGACGTACAGGGTTGCAACCCCCACGCATTCAGTTGTAAATATACCTTCTTTAAATTGATATATCGAAGCGTTTTACAAAATGATGGGCGTAAAGCAAAAAGTCGCTGACAGAAAAACATTCAAGCAATATATACCTGTAACATACCCTAATATAATCTTCCCTTTTTAATTAATACTAATTTTAAATGCTTAATTCCAGCAATGACATATCACATTTTCTAATTTACGAAAATACAAACTAACAATAATCTCTAGGAACAATTCATATTCGGCCATCTGATAACATAGACAAAGAATCCGATGATAAAACCAGATGTTTGAAATATGTACAGAAGAAATGCTATGGCCCATCACTAAAATAGCTGGCCTGGGTTGGAATCGAACCAACTACCACCGGCTCAGCAACCTAGGTTGTTAAGCACTGGACAAATCAATAAAACACATTTTACACATGTATATTCACATTAAATTGTGAATCAACTACAACTACCATATAATAAAGATAACATACCTCTGGAGTGCTTTAAGTGCACTTTAACAACGTGTTGCGAGAAATTCATAAGCAT
>DWEE01004002.1:0-10028 GCA_018245755.1 Parelbella macleannani
CTGTTTGAGTTGCTCGTAAATGAAAAATCTCAAAACGAAATATCTTAACAAATTTCGATTACAGCCACAAACACCTATTTGCAGTTGGAAATAACTTTTGTATTACAAAAATATCTATTTGCGCCATTCCCAATGGTTTAGCTATATTAGGACACAGACGATGGGCTAAGGTTTATGACATCGCAAGCAATAAGTCAGTAATAACCAATAACAGGCACTGGCACCAATTGGTGGTTCGACGGCTTACAAATAACATAATGCGATTTGTGTGACAGCTCGGCTTGCCAGCCACGGGGCGGCTGGGAGGTCCGCGGGCAATAACAGGTATCTACTACCAAATTTTTTTGAAATGTAAAGTTGAAATGATTGTTATTTAAAAATGGGACACTTGTACCGAATACTTAATTGACCTTGGAATTCTGCTTAGCGTGAATAACAGGAATGAAATTATTGAATATTCGGAATACCAAAACAAACACTAAAATTCAATAATAAAAAGTCTTAAATGTTAGTTTTGGCAAAATAGAAAATCCTTCATCGTGTGTACAATTCTACTCATAAAAAATATTTCGTAAATAAATTGTCTCCTGATTGATTTTACAATTCATCTAAGTAAACCACAGCCCATACATTTAGAAATACCATATAAAATTATCTATATTTTCAAACCAATGCCAGTGGTAGCGCTATCGGCGGGAGAAATTTCAATTTGGACTTGGCAATGTTTTACAAAGCGAGTCGGGCCAGTTTCACTTAAATCCATACACATGGAGTTCCTATTGACGGGGTGTCAGTGGGTGTAGGTTATGACGCGTCTCGTTATCCGCGCTCATTGTTTATCGCGGCAGGACGCAGGAAACTGCGTTACTCATACCCTGTCAATTATACGACAGCGTCTTGGGAGTTCAATTATCCTGCAGGATCGCTCGGCGCGAGTGATAACAGGAATCTAAATCTATTCGTGAGATTTCCGCCATCTTTGATGAAAACCCTGTTGATATTGGAACCCTTGTGAAATTGCCGAGCATGGGAATGTATCTATTAACTTTGATAATTATGTTTACATTACGTTTATGACGCGTACGAAAAATAAATCGGTAGTACAAACTATTGTTCTAAAAATCTCTTTTATTTTTTACAGATAAACTTAATTGTGATGTGAGGACGTGGATAACATATGTGATACTGATTAATTTATAGAACGTATAATAATATTTCCAGAAAAACCTATCAAGTTTTATCCGATATAAACATTTTTCATTCTATCTAATGGTAGATCCAACTCTGTATATGATGTAATACCGAAAATACTTAAATGTAGCGATTACTTTACAAAAGCTGTTAAATGACCTACAGGTGTTAGTCAACAAATCAAGGCAGCTCTCGATGGGCAGGCGTTAGACGCTGCGCTGAAGACGTGTGTGGGTGTTGGGCGAAAGGTGCGCACGAACAAGTATGAGACGCAAATTCTTTATCAATACATTAAAATATATACCATCCATTCGCAATTTCAGTCTTGTACTAACAGGTAATAAATAAATGATAATAATAATAATTTGCGATAGATTCACGCACCCAAACTGGCCCTTAATTGGCCTGAGTAAATTAGTGAACAACCAGATAGCTGGTGGACTAGATATTTAAACTTGTAAATACTGTATAAAACGTTATACGTTCAAAAGGGGTGTGGTAGTCACCTGTTCGTTACCCGTGGCAATAAGATTGAACGGCCATAATACATCTGCTTATCAACCCGTTTACAAACGACACAGTCTGCCGGTATCGCCACTTAATGGCTTAACTTCTTATAAATTCTTATATATTAATTGTTATTGGAAGGCTTGACATGCAGTTTACTAAAATAAATTTGTGTGTAAATACATTTGTGGTTTCCATTTAACTCCGTGTGTTTGAAAATTTCAGACATAGCGATTGGTCATAAAACATACTTCAGAATAGTTGCATTTTAAAGTAATTTAGCAAATTCAAAGAAATCTAAATAAGTCTAAGCGTTCGCCTAGTTAACGCATGCATACACTAGCAAGCCCGATTCAGTGTTAGTGTGGCGGCACCTTTATTTGTCACTCCGTGGGCTGGATTTATGCCGCCCGGTTTGTAGCGAGTCGGTTTAGTAAATAGTTGGTACGATTTGACGGCTAATTTTAACGAGTAATGAAGGTCCTGCAACGAATTGATTTTATCATTTAAAATCTTTATTTGCGATTATTTCATACGTGTGTGTGAAAAACCTTCACTTGTTTATTATGCAAGTTAGAATAATTTAATTTCGATATACCTATTATCATAGTTCTTACGTTATTAAATATAAATGATAGATTATTGTTTTACTCTTGTGTCCGATTAAAAACCTTGTTTTTCCCTATATATACATACATACATATGTATATGTGTATCTAAAATGTGTTACATATGCATGTATGTATGTGATTATAAGCTGTTTGCTTCCAAGTTCTGCGTATTTCTACCTCAAATAAACGTGAGTGACTTGTCCAAAGATAGTGTTATATGTGTTGAAACTAAATATGTATAGAAAACAAAGCCTTTTGTACTTTACCCTTCGTCTTAACTAAATAAGAAAATAAACATTACTCTAAGCTCATCTTTTCTAATAAGGATATTAGGTTTGCACCCAATCCTTCGAAAGCCAGGGATGAAGCGGGCCCTCCTTCCGGGTTTATTGTCCCCCGATCATTACGGAAGGGTTAAGATTGAGCAGGTCTTAAGGACCCCCGTAGATGCAGTATTTTAAGTCGAATTAGCAATTCGGTAACGTGTCGAGTTCAGATTTTAATGAAGATATAAATATGCCCAGTTTCGTGGGCTATTTCTTTGAGGGTGCTAAATGTATGTTACTGCCACAACTGACTACTTTAAAGTTTTCATTTATGGGATCATTATTACCAGGCCTGAATACTTATATATTCATCTTATGTCACCTTCACGAGACATGTTAACGTTCATCTGTCTACCGGCATTCACAAAATCAAAATATGTATAGCGAATGGCACCTTGATATAGTGGTTACTGCAGCTAACTGCAAAGTCGACGGTCGTGAGTTTGATTTCAACCTATCACAAATGTGTCTGGGATGAACAGCATTATTTTGTTTTTGACTGGGTCTGAAAATAAGTTTAATATTAAATATATCTTTGTATGTATAAGTATATATAATTTATCAATCGTCAGTATCAACAAAACAGGCTTTGCTCAATTCGGGGTCAGGTAACCGTGTGTGTCATGTTTTAAAATTATTTATTTATTTATTACTTTATAAATATCTGTCTCATAAACACTATTTACTGATTATGAGTTACTTGTCCAAGCAGACGAGTTATTAAGTGTATTTGATATTTCCTACATCGTCGTGCGTGCGGGTGAGTTATCAGTACAATGCCTAATAGGCTTAAATACAACATCAGTTTCTACTTAGATCACAATATTCTATTCCCTTATAATAATAATTCTATTATAATTCTATTCCCTTATATCTACACATAATCAAATTTGGAATTGTTAAGTAGTACTGATTTGATGCTAGAAACCTTTGACGGCATTGCTCATGGACTCAGAGGTGTCGTAAGCCATTATAAAACAACAAAACTAAATCCAAGTCAGTCAGTAAGCTTTGCGCAATATATCCGATACACCGTTAAGATTCCCAAAACGAACGCGGCAATAAAATGGATCCGACAGTACACGTGTTGAAAACATAGATTAAAATAAAAATATAGGAAAACGTAGAGGCGTCACTCAAATGAGGTATAATGCGTCGAATGTATTGGAGCAAGCGTAGGAAGCGCTATAGGCAAGACTGGTAGTTATATGACAATCGATGTAATAACATGTTTCACCTAAAACAATAAAAGAAACGACAATCGTCGTCGAACGCGATGTCATCCGGTCATTTTAAGTACGACTTAAGTGCAGCGTACATTACCACAAGCAAATTACTAGAAAGACCCAGTGTTGACTTACCTAGAATTAATGTTACACTTAAAATCTATTTTTGAAATAAGTAATTTGCCATGTATTTTTCTGATGGTATCTTTAATCTATGAGCAATCGTATAGAAAACGCCGCTAGCGCTGCGGAGGATGCCGGCCCAAATAATTTAATTAGCTAGATAATGACCGGCCACCGCCAATGCAGGTGCGCGTCCACTGCGCTCCGAAATATGGCAGGAAGTAAAGAATTTTATTGACACAATAATCAATTAGCGCGAACAGTCCCGTAACACAACTCATTATTGTTTTACTGGTGCTGACTTACGCAAGGTACAGTTACGAAGCTGCCCACCAGGTGCAAACCCGCCACATTTCAACTGCCATGATATTTTAAGTTTTTCTGAAAATCTTGTTTAACAGTAATTGAGCGCCTAATTAAGCTAGCCGACACGCCCGTTAGCAAGTTTTACAACACAAGACTCATTACCAGTAGCTTACCAACAATTATCATACCGACATGAATGAGAGACGCAGAAGAATATTTTATAATTAATGTATAATTGTTTGCGAAACATCACGGTAATGAACAAGAATCAAAAAGTGCGACGTTTTTTGGAAACATGGCACCGGGGATGATTTTAAAAATAGCGTTAACAAAATCGAAAGTAAGCTGGAAAATTTTTCCCTAATTAGCCGCCGGCACAAATGTCAGATGTCGGAAATAAGATAACTAATCAAGTATGAGTCGCAGACAAGATCTCGGTGGCGCTGATAAAGTACAAGTTATACGGCCATTAACGCAGAACGGACATCAAATAGAAATGTTTAGCAATTCTCAGTATCGTGGCACCCACTATTCATTGGTGGGTTTAATGCGTTTCGATTTAAGATGAGGAGGCGACGCATTCGTTACCAATTTTACTTGATAATTTTATTATTATTTACTTGGTATTTAAATTTTTTTGGTAATACTTAGTAGACACTTTACGTGTACCTTGACGTAACTCCATCAATACACTTACCGTTGCTACCTATTTATGAGCTTTTGAATTGTTCTCGTCCATAGTATTTTAAAGTATAGTATACAAAAAACTATTTTAAAATATGAAATGTTCTACATAGAGGTAATATTTAAAACACGCATAAAATTTTTGGCCTAAACAAAATCTTCGTGTAGACTCATTATCGTCTTAAATTAGAGGATACTAACTATTTGTTATCAGGTCAATGATTATTTTTATCAACCATTGATTAACATAGACAGCACCGACCAAAAGAAAGGTAAAGCAAATTGTCAATATTTATGCGACCTGTCATGACATTTCGTCTCGCGATGCCGTGTCTAACTGTTGTGTGCTCTGTAGCTGTTAATACACACCGATTATACACGAGTAGAATGCCGTCGAGCCTGTTCGCTATTGGTTAATGAAACCAACCTGTTTGTACTTGTAATAAACTTTTGATTTGCAACGCTATCTCGGGATAGGTACGAGCTCTGCTAAACGTTCTACGACGATGTCTGAATAAAAACTATACTTTATGCTCCATGCCCTTCATAATTTCATTGATTGATTTACATCGAGAATTAGTAAATGAATAGTTGAAACTATCTGCCGTAAGAGGACAGGAGTTTCTAATAAATAGATAGCTTTACGCTATCAAAGGTTTATCCTTCTGTTATTAATGTGCGAGTACTAGGATGACATTTAGTAGGCATGGCTAATTTTAAAGCATTTAGCTTTTTTTCTTTGCGTAAGGTCGCTTCGATGAATGTCAATAATCAATAAACATTGATACTGGGTTATACAGATAATTTAATAGAAACTTAATATGGATTTAAAGATCAGTCCCCTAATTACACTGCCTACGACAGTAGCACTGCTCTTGCTATGTAGTAGTGTCTATATTTATATATGTTGCTTAGAAGGCATAAAAGGCAGCATATTATTCTTATTTGAACTTAATGAACCTACGTGTCCAATAAACGTTAAAATTATCGTTGAGTTGACATTTCTATCATTTTATATGTTTAATAATCGCAACGACACATAATAAATCTTCAATATTTTTACAATAACATATATTGGTCAATTTGGCGGATTGTCCAATGGGTTTCAGTGGCAATTCGGTAAAAGTGTTTCCTGTAAGTGACAATAACAATAACCGTCTATACAGATTTCGTTTATGCGTGCGGGCGTCGGCGAAGAAATCAGTATTAGCTTATCGGGGCCACTCAATTCCACCTACATTCCCGATTTTTTCTACAAGTGCATGAAATATATTAGAGCCATAAAAAGAGGCTTCGTACCGAACGAAGAGTCGTAAAATAGATGTACAATAAAGCAAATTGTTAAGCTACCACCCAGTGTCTCCACACGATTCTAATCTTTTTGCACGTGATATAAAGCTTATAATTCATTGACTGTTTTGCGGTGTAGTAATGTTATTTTGTGTGTTGTACGATGCGTAACGCGCGTTCCGTATCAATAATTCAAGATTACTTACCGCGGATAGATTTCTCATTTCTAGTATTTACTTAACTCTATGGATTTTCGTGCGAATATAAACCTTGTTCTATCACAGCAACGGATGTTATTGTCAATTTTTTGCTTCTAGCGTTGTTTGTCCGTAAATTTGGATTTGGTGCAATAATACCACTGAGTTATTAGGTTTTGTGTTATATCATTTAGTTATATAAAGAATCAACCCAAAACTCATAGAGAATATTATTATATAGAGAAAACTGCATTTTATTTTATCTAACCTGTCTGGATTCTGTTACCCGGATTTGACCAGGATGGTAGATTTTATGACGCCATTCTTGTTCTGAGATCTTGTTGATTATGATGTTTTCTTAAACATCTTTTGCTTGATATATCCCTTACTATTGCTCTTCATATTGTTGTTTTTTAAATTTTTGAAACCCCTGATAACATTTATTTATTGTTGTATAATACCAATGCAATCTTCCTAACTTACATCCAGACGGACTCTGAAATAATTTACCTCCTTAGTAAAAAATCTTCGAATAAAATATCTTGAAATTGTTTTGGGGCGAGTCCCGTTTCGAGCACGGGCTGTCAAAAAAATAACGTTTCACATTTAAAAAGAATTATAGGAATGAGGATCGTACGTGCTACCGCGGAGGGGACAACTTTGTCACTGGCTTTTTTGTTTACGATTGTACCTTTTGCGATTGTTCCTGCGACCAGAAGGAAGTATATTTCTTTTATTTTTCGACTCCATAATGAATACTTGGAATCGCAGTCTCGGTTTGGGTATTTAAGACCACAAATATTCCGATCAATTTTTAAGGCTCAACATTCCCGTGCTTCTTACGACTTCGATTACTATTTTGTTGTATACAGTTTCAATATTTTTCCCGAGATCACCTTATTAATTAGAAAAGGATTCTTATCAAAAGCGAAACATTGCCTGAATGTAATAGAATTGTAAACATGGCATTTTAAATTTAAAAAAAAATAAATTGGCGGAAAATGTGACCGTTGACCGTTTAATTACGTTTGCTACGTTAGAGTTATTGACATATATTTTTTCCTTTTAAAATAGTATTGTATATTTGACGTTAGCTGCTCGTCCATCGCGGATCGCAATAAAGCGCGATTGTCACGCACGTACACGTTGCGCACTGCGAGGGTACGCACCCGGGTGGCGTTAACGCACGGAGAGTTCTTCAAAATACCTTTTTTAGTTTCAATTTTGAGTGTGACAGACGCAGGGCACACTATTTTAATCAATTACGCGTCTATCGCAACCGTACAATGTTTATGATAATTAAGAATTTATTATGTAATTGTCAAACCATGATCGGGTTAGGTATATTTCTGTTTCAGTTAATCACTTGCTGTACACCGAAAAGTCGTGAAGATTTATTCTGTAAGAAGTGATGTTAAAATCAAAAACTAAATTCAAAATTAGTTTTTTCTTAACTTTACAGTACCTACACCTGTCACTTATCGTTACTACGAATCTGATATTTGCACGATGATAATATTTTATGAATTGCCTTCATCAAGGAGTTGAATCTGTTTTAGGTATAATATCATTCAGCAGATGTTTCTGGCTTAAAACGCCAACTCTGGTGTATCCCTCGGGGTACGATTGTCACGCACGTACTCATTGCGTACTGCGAGGGTACGCGCAGCTCGGGATAACGCACGAGGGGTTTTGTGAAAGTAGAAACTTAGCGTCCGTCTTCGGTTATGAATATGCGTCGCGTGCGACTAATGTGAAGCTATAGTAATATCGTTTAGACATTTATCTTTATGTTATTTCACATACCTACATATTTACGAAGATAATAAATGTATAGTTCAACTTTATTCCACCATATATCTTGTTGATAACGATGTAACTATATATTTGACAGTATTGTAATTAGGTGAAATTAAAAAATAAAAATTAGTAGGGTTCGTTATTAAAGTTACCGTATTTTTAGATTGGTCCCATCACATTAATAAAGAGCGAGTCAGTGCAAAATTTTCAAACGGCACGGAATCAGTCTCGAATCGGGAATTCCTCGATCGCCGCGTCCTGGGAGACGATCGCCCGAATCCCGGCGATCCTGCGGAGCGACGCGCGTAATTTCCCCGTGTTACGTGCGCCGCATGCGTAAAGCGGCGCAATCGCTCACCCCATTACGCTGCGATGCTTTTACACTAGTGCTGTTCATAACCGGTAGCGATAAACGAACCATCAAATGCATTCTTCCAACGTAGAAGTGTATTAAAAGAACTCGATTTGCATCAACCTGGTCATCCCTTGATGCATACTTTGGAATCAGAAGGAAATATCTTAAGATGTACCAAGATATAGCTTTTATTATTCAGTCAATGTGGAAGTTGGGAATGATGTTTTACAAGAGGTTTTACTTTATAGACCTGGTCAATATATATTATACAATATACAACTATCCAAGACATTGATATTCAAATTGTAGATATGTATGTGTGAACCTATTCTTTGTACTATAACTCTTATTTTTGGCATAATTTGCAATAGTACTCCATTATCTCACATATCAATAGTAATATAAGAGTCGATTAAGTTAAAGATAACAGTCCCATTTGCTTCGTAATAGATAATATTAATATTGAAAATCTAATCGCTGTGGCTTCCACAGCGTAGATTATCGATGGTATTAATGATTTTGTTTGTTTTACTATATTTTCTTTATCCGGTTTCAGTATTTGCTAACGCTACGACATCAATGTGTGTCGCTCATGACTTGGTCCACCCAACAGTAGAACGCATTACGCGGATCGATGTCAGATCGAAGCAGCAATCAAGCGAGTTCTTCACTAGATGTACCTACTATCGTCTTTATTCTTACCATCTTATGGGACGCCGGTAATATCAGTACAGAAGGTGTTTTCGAGGGTAGGATACGTATATTAAAATTCGTTGATTTTATGCAAACGGTTAGTTCGTTCATACTCGTATTTATTTCTGTTTGTTACATGTATTTCTCATATTAATAAATTTTGAAAAATGCGCTTTTACTCGATTCATTAATGCAATTAAACAATAGATTCTGCAACTTTAAAAATTCTTATGGTAAGAAAACAATGTTGCTAATTATCGGAAAAAATATCTCTACATGAACAACTACACATATTGCATGATCTATGACTCCTCATGCAGTATCGCTAATAAATTGTGCGCATTTTTCAGAAGCTCTCCTCGGGAGTTAATTTATGGTGATCGGAGATAAACTGCGATTAATTTGTTCGGATGCCAATTGTCGATTGGCTCGCTGACTTTGATATATCTGCGTATGAAATGTAGTACGCCTTCGGGCTTCTCATGTATCATCTATTACTCGGGAATGTAATCAGTAAGCTGAAACTGAGGTAATTTTGCTGGGGGAAATATGAAGAACAGAGGTCTCAGTATTTTTTAAAACATCGTCGGTTATTTATATTAGGATTGCCGATACATACCTAAAAGAAGTGACACGAATACTTATTTAATAAAAAAAATTTTAACACTAGCAAATCTCGTTAAACGTCCAATTGAGATGATCGATGCTCATGCTTTAAT
>DWEE01004003.1:0-10027 GCA_018245755.1 Parelbella macleannani
CACACCAATACTCCCCCATTTCCCTACCAGACCCTCCCCTGACCTTTTTCCGAGCTACAATAAACTGTTAAAACAGTTTAGAAACAAAAGGAGTTTAAAGGATTTGTGGTATTCAAAGTGGTAACGGTTGTAACACGTCAATGGCAAAATATCATCGAGATTGCCAACGCATCTGCTGATTTTTGTTTAAGCATGATATTTCATATTTTGTGCCGCATTGAAGAAATGTAACATGGTACTCAATACTTAGTATTGATAAATCTGAGACGTATTTGTTAATTGCCCGGTATTTGAGTAAGCATTGTGTATAAAATATCAAGTTGTTTACCTTTCGCATTAAGTAGATATGAGAGACATGATCATGAGCTTTTTTCATAGTTAACGTGCAAGCAGCGAGATGCACAGAGCTTGGTAGCCGATACGCTCACACTTCCCAGACGAAATGTTTTGTACAAATCAAATAATCGCCTTTTCACAACATGACTGAGCACAAAGTATATATTCAGAACATTATTAGCATACTTATAGCACCCACCTTACATCAGAAGTATATAATTAATTATACATGGAAGAAACCCTCCACCCTAACAAATGTCGATATTATCGAGATTTAAAAAAAATGTTTGTTTAAGTATACGAAAATATGAATAACGAAATCGTTAATCATAAATGTATTTAAAGATATCATTTTATTTTATTTCATGATTTTTTTTATTAATTTTATCATCTTATTTCTCATTTTTTTACTGCCTATTTCAATCTCAGTAAATGCCACAAGCTTCAAACTTTAAGTATCATAATAATTCGTTTATTATCACAAAATTATAACAAATTGACAAGTTAGTGAGACGCAGAAAAAAATTGTAACTTTCATTGACTTTCCTCACGAACCTTAATACTTATGCTAAATTAAAAAACATTAGTTGTAGAAATTCAAATCAAAGCTAGACTAAATGCGTTTCAATAAATAAATAATATTTAATCCATAATTTTAATACAAACTAGATAGCAAATCGTGTTGTTAAATTGACATTTAAATATCATCAATATACCTGTTTAGCACTAGACGCGCGAGCGGGATGTCAAGAAATTCCTTACGAGCGATTCCCAATAACAGTTTGAATAGTTAAGGAACGTTATAACGCAAAGCGACAATCACAGGTACCGCCATATCGATCTGTAAGCCCCGTAGTCACGCTATATGTAACGAGGCTAGCGTAGAGCCGCCCCTGTTATACCTACAACCCGTAATAAAAATTAAATATTTAGGTACGATCGTGTAACTCCAACACTTGTAGCTGTACACTTTGAATACGATATAGATCGATCGCTTTTGTACAGAGTGAGTCATATGTGAACCCGACTAAAGATGTATCGCACCGATCATCATCCCGCACCTGTGCCGACACCACACTCATGGGACGGAAGGAGGCGACGTGTCGAACGTGTCATGATAGCGTAGTTTAATGTACCATCCGAAGTGTGCTCCCATAATAGCATTTGTTCCTAAACTAATAAGCAATTACAACATTTGAGCGTAATGCTGCATACTCTTGTAGCTGCATAGTCTCGTAACCCGGTTTAGTGAGAGCAACTATTTACCATTCACTTCGAGTACGAATTGAAAACTTTAGAATTTAATATATAAATTTTACTTGCACCGCAACCTATAATGATGCCAGCTAATTTTATAGTTTTGATACCAATTGCTTGTAATTTTGCAAACTGTCTCGGTTTGGCTGAGCTCGGGAGATGTCTCATAGTACAATCATAGAAAACTTTTGCTTGGTTGAAGTGAATAACGCTGCGAAGCCTCATTGACGCTACTTAGTAATACGCGAACGTTCATATAAAGCTTGACTTCGTTTTGCGGCTAACATGATTGCTGGTGTTTTTGTGTTTTTTTGAGCTGAACGTGAATGCTTCCAGACCACGACCCTCATCGGTTTGTTGAAGACAGCTCGGTTGTTGCGGCTGGTGCGTGTCGCACGCAAAATTGACAGATACTCCGAATATGGCACTGCCGTTCTGCTCCTCCTTATGGCTACCTTCGTACTTATCGCACATTGGCTCGCTTGCTTATGGTAAGAGGACTGTTCCGCCATAACCTGTTTATGAACATTTTATGAACACTTTTTTGATTGGTTTATTAATTGCAGGTACGCGATTGGGAGTTGGGAAAGACCGCAGCTGCACGCACCAATCGGCTGGCTGGACGCGCTCGCGAACGACGTACAAGCCTCGTACGACAACTCCACGGGCCCGTCTATGCGGTTAGTTCTATACTAGTACAGAAATTTAAATACCGCATAATCCGCATTACGTACGTGTAAGTAGGTACATATATGTATATCGTAATCGTTTTGCATTTTAGATCTCGTTATATAACCGCGCTTTACTTCACTTGCACTTCCCTAACGAGCGTCGGCTTCGGAAACGTAGCGCCCAATACCGACGTGGAGAAAGGTTTCACAATATTCGTCATGCTCGTCGGCTGTAAGTACTTCATATTTGTTTCAGTTACGTTCATTTAAGAGGTTGAATTTTAAATATAAATCTTCGATTTTATTACTTTACGCGATTAAATAATTAGGTACAGATTATTTTCAGTCCCTGGTAAATAATTAAAGAATAATAATCTTCAAATCTCTTACTTAATTTTTTGAATTAATTTTCCTCTTTTTTTTCTTATCGTTATTAAGATTCTAACTTTATTTATTATTTTCAGCCTTGATGTATGCCAGCATTTTTGGGAATGTATCAGCAATAATCCAAAGACTGTACTCTGGGACGGCGCGCTACCACACGCAGATACTGAGAGTGCGGGAGTTCATCCGCTTCCATCAGGTAAACAACTTAAACGCAACATCCGTATCATCACACCTTTAATACCTGAACAAATAAGCAGATAGGTGTGGTACACTCACTCAAATAATGCGCAAATAATGACAATAATCTAAACATTTAGATGAAAACCTGCTCACCCAAATGAATCCCCATTTTCCATTTCGTTTTCTACCCTTTCTAATGTTTTCTACCAGTTAACCAGCGCATAACATAATTCCGTACGCGAATTTCACAACACTGCTCTTCGAGCCTCTGATAAAGTAGGTATAGTCTAAGATATTACTATACGTAATCGTAAATTTGAAATTATTACTGTGTATTGCATTTGTAACATCAACAGCAATGATCAAGTCTTGGTTATGTTAAGACACATTTGTACGTGTTCATTGTCTACAGATAACAAATCCCCTTCGCCAACGATTAGAAGAGTACTTTCAACACGCGTGGAGTTACACCAACGGGATAGACACGTCAAGCGTGCTGAAAGGATTCCCTGAGTGTCTGCAAGCTGACATCTGTCTGCATCTTAATCGCAACCTGCTCGCCAACTGCGCAGCCTTCGAGGGTGCCAGCCCAGGGTGTTTGAGGTAAACTGACGATCGACCTAATATAAAAGTCCCACTGCTAAACATTTAGCAATCGCCACCAAGTTAACTGGAAATCATATCAACATAGAGGTCCTTACAATGTCTGTGGACTTGTCCTAATTAAATTGGTTTTGTACTTCAGAAAGTGCACATTTTAAGCGTGGTGGAATATTCAAGATATCTTATATAGATACCTACTTTACTAAATACCTATTGAAAGTGTAAAAAAAAAATATTTTTGCGTAGCTACACACGGAATTCTAGTTACGAAAATCGATGAACTGCAATTTTGAACCTATTTTTTCAACACTATTATTATATCAACGTACTTCTACTAAATCCTACAAAATACTACATCTACAGAAGGCTACCTGTCTATTTTTGACTTTGCAATGTCGTTTGTTTTCAGAGCTCTTTCCTTGAGGTTCAAGACGACTCACGCGCCTCCGGGTGAGACGCTTGTTCACCGAGGGGACGTGCTAACTTCTATATTCTTCATATCTCGTGGATCTATCGAAATTCTTAAGGATGATATTGTCATGGCTATCTTAGGTAACAACATCTTTATTGAGAAAATTGACAGTTTTATATGTAATTCTGTTTTCGATTGAAAACACAAAATATTAGTCAATTTATACATATCCTTAACACGTGTATATATTTGCAGACGATTGTTATTATATCGCCACGCCAGATCTCTACAGAGCGGGCAGAAAGCATTAAGTGCGATATACATATCTCTATCCTTACAGACCTAACATGATTCTTCTCATTCATTTCTCTTTTCATATATGAAGACGGTGAAAGTACGCCGGCTTGAAGACTTCTGACTCCCGCATGAGCCGCTCTCTCACCTAAGTGGTTGAGACGATTTTGTTATCAACTGATGGTTACGCGTGGTGTTACATTTACAGGTAAAGATGACATCTTCGGTGAAAACCCCTGCATGTACCCGACTGTGGGCCGAAGCAACTGTCGGGTCCGCGCGCTCACCTACTGCGACCTGCACCGCGTGCACCGCGACGACCTGTTGGACGTACTCGACTTCTACCCTGAGTTCAGATCCTCCTTCGTCAACAATCTGGAGATCACCTACAACATGCGGGATGTGAGTACTCACAACAAAATTTTCTCATCTAAGATATAGGGAAACAGAGGTAGATATCAGATACTACAATCTAACGTTCACAATGATGGCATAAAGATAATGTTTAAATATAATATAATAGAGATTTCCTTTTTGCCACATTTCAATATCGGTAACATTTCTTTACCAGAATCTAACAACCGTTTTACCTGAATCATCATCACTAGCCCGTCATCCTCCACTGCTGGACAGAGGCCTCTCCAATATCACGGCACTGAGCTCGGTCTCCGACTATTCGGATCAAACAACACCATATCAGATGAATACATGAGATATAATATTCGTATGTTCGCAGGAGGAGCTGGGTGGTATAGAGCCGAAGCGCCGGATGCGCTACGAGAACCCGAGCGACGCGCGGCTGCTGCGCGAGGCCTACGCGCGCACCACGCGCCGCCCGCACACCGAGACGTTTGCAGACAAGGTGGTGCGTGCTATCCGCTTCGGTTCATCTCTCCTTACATTATTATTTTATTACATTGTAGGAGTACGGGATTCCAAACTCCTTCTTGAAACCCAAGACTACCTTAGATAAATATGTTATACAGACGAGACTGGCAGGCGGTTGATTGCGGTATAGCGCGGCATACCCAGACACGGCTAAGGCCAGCACCGTACGCTACGCAGGAAGTTGTACGCAACCAGCAAGCCTTTATAACAGTCCTATTACACTTTACCATTTTCCCGAAATATGTTGATGTGACCATATAAAGACCGCGTTCTATTTTATTTGTAATTAAACGTCTTGGACCATTATGACGTGCCAAAGTAATTGCTTACAACTGTTTCTGTGACGTCATCAAGTCACAATTGTACCGTGTGAGAAGAAAGTAGTAAATTACAATAAAAATATATTGTTATATGTATGTATGTATAACCTCGATTTAACAGAATGGTAAATTTAAATTAATGAATAATGACATTGAAAGTCATAACAGTTAACCGTAAGTTAGATATTAATTTAGATATTTAGTAAAAACTTTATGAACTCATAATATTTCAGTTTCTATAGACTGCATTGACATTATCTTTAGATTTAGGATTAAATTAGTGTAGCGAACTGATATAAATATTTTATCTTCAAGCGTCTTTGACTATAAGTTGAGTAAAGTGAACAAATTGACTCTTCATCTTTGTTTATTGTAGATTAGACGCATCTTACAATATGCTTCGCTTTTAATTCTTTAGTGTAGTATAAAATAGCGGTAGGGGTAGAGATGGTTGATACATTGTTAATCTCAACAATCAACGCCAGGACTCCCAGTGTAGCGACGAAGACACCGAGTCGCCGGCGAGCCGCGGGAT
Organism: Parelbella macleannani; assembly: GCA_018245755.1. NCBI lineage: Eukaryota > Metazoa > Arthropoda > Insecta > Lepidoptera > Hesperiidae > Parelbella > Parelbella macleannani. The sequence continues at coordinate 5,884 of DWEE01004003.1, forward strand.
CCTGGAGTTCTCAGCAGACAAAGCAGGCCAAGACATCACTCCACTCAACTTTACATTTAACAAACAGCGCTCTACCACTCTCAACTCCATCACGGGTGAGCACACGCTGTTAACGACGGAATGTATTATATATAAAACCATTTTTATGTACCTATCATTATTGCAACCAAACATTACAAATGCCCGCATCCTAAAATTGTGAATACTGTTATAAAACAGATATCAATTAATCGTAGCAGTCTAATCCTGGCTTACATGATTTGCTGTTACATTATTTTATTGATCGGGCTATATGTTTTGTTCGGTGTTTATTTATATACCTACTTAAATAATAATACCTAACATAGAGTAGATGCACATAGACAACGAATAGAGTGATGTGCAAATCCCTTTTTAAAATATCCTTTACGCATACATTATTCTTTATTATTTAAGTATTAAATCTGGAAATTTGAGACTACTTGTTACAGGGTAGATAGATGTTGTATACAAATGACTTTGAACTATAATCGTGTGACAAATTCGAGGACTAAAGTAAGACCGATCGGGATCGACTTTAACGTTACTAAAGTCACTTTGGAGTATTTTGATTTTTTTAATCATAAGTAATATTGTAATTCGTTAATTTGTTGATTATTTTTTACTACCTACGTTTAAAGACTTATTAATTTAATTTAAAGCAGCATGATATTCGCTTTTTTTCCATCTTATTATTTCCTCCTATACAATTGGTAACGTGCGTCGGAGACGGGCGTGGTCGCGGAGGGGTACGTGGAAGCATTAGCTCTGCTAGCACCGGACAATATTAAGAGTATAGTCGAATTGTGTCCGAAGAGAATATTGAATAGAGTGATAATATTGGATAAATATTGTCGGTGCGACCCCGGGCTTGCGCTGTTTCCGCCGCCCTTCCGCCGCCCGCTCTGAGCGCGGCCCCTGTGTGCAGGCATGCTAGCGCAACTTAAACGGAGCTTCCCAGACCTCTACCACCATAAAACGCACCAGCCGCTACACAACAAGTACTGTAAGTATGCATATACAATTCCTAGAGCATGTCCGATGCATAAAATCTATTGAAATCTTTGAATGAGTAGATAAAAGATCCTTAGATACCCGAATCCAATATGAAATTGTTTTGTGCAATAAAACAGATACAAAGCCTGAACACAAAGGGACTCACCGAAATTTTTAAGAAGTTTCAATGTTGATTAAATTTTCCATATTAATTTATAACGTAATCCAAAATTACAAATATGAAAGCTTCAATACATACATATGTCAAAATTTATCATGAAAATCGATTACAATTTATTTAATCATTCACTAGCTTCTTTTTCATGATTTATTAAGTAACCGTACCGTTAGGATATCGGTTTGTCAAACGTAAACGATGAAACAAACAGTACATTTAATTTCAAAATTACATTTTAAAGCTACATAACATACACTAAAAGAAGCATGTCAGTGTGCATAGTGATAAGTCGGTATTATTTTCATCGATTCCAGCGCAATCGACACCTCAGACGTACAGAAGCCGTGCAGCGGTTCGGAGACAGTCGTCGGTGGGCCCCCTGAACGACACGTCGCCGTTGACTGGCGGGGTCGCGGCAGGCGAAGCGGCCGTGAGCACGCCGGCACACAGCGCGACCCTGCCAGTATCCAGTCTCAGTACGAACCCGAGCTCGTACTACACGAATGCGTCGCCAAGCCCACCGGCCGCAGCTGCGCCCGTTCACGTTTCCTGTGATGATATCCTCGCGCCACCGGCACCCCAAGCTGCAGCAAGAACTCCGTCTTCAAGATCTGCGCCCCACTCGGCTGTCAATCTCCATCAAGCGGGCCGCCCCTCCGGTCTGCCCTTTTCAGCGGACAGAACCCACAACGGATCGTCTTTTCAGGTTAGCTACATATGTACTATACATATATCCTTACAATACGGCTACATATATCCTTACAATACGGCTACATATATCCTTACAGTTTATTACCAGTAGACGTTTCACCACATAATATCTATTGACGATTGTATTCCAGGATGCTATATCACCGCAGTATCAAAACGTGGGGGCGGCAGCGTCTGCGGCGTCAGTCGCGACTGTGTTAACTAGGCTAGAAGAACTAAGTAGACGAGTAGCGTTATTAGAGTCCGGACTGACGGCGGATGTCCGACGTATCCTGCAGTTACTGCAAGCCCGCGACGTGTCCCATCACAACTCTCAGCCCGCGCATACACCGTCCCAACCCCTGCCCAAGGCATCACTCTCCGTTCCACAGTCCGGCGACGTAAGTGATTTAAGCCAAACACCAAGATACTGTAGCTATGCTGAACACTTTTTAGTATTATGTCATTTGAATTTAGTAGCTATGCAGATTTTATTTTCGGATTTTACTGTTCAGATTAACATTAGATCAGATATGTAATTTTCGTGTAGAGAGTAATTTTATTAACTTAGATGAATTAAGTTTTAAGTAACTAGCAGTGTAAGTGAGAGTAGTGTAAATAGTCTTTTTACGTCTGAGTACTGTAAGGCGGGATATTAGAGAGATAATTAAACACCGAGTCTTGAATCAATACTGACTATTTATTATAAGGAGTACACAATTTATACCATTACAATATGCGAAATAAGGCAGGTTAGGCATAGTAATAGGCAGGCTACACACTACAGTATACACATTTGTTAAATACTTCATACGGGTACGTACAATAACACGCATTATAATTATTAAACACAATGTTCTTGTCTCCAAAATGAATCTACTATTGCTGATTATTTCCAGGGCCAATGGGAATGGAACTGGAACGGAGACCGCGAGCGCGGCAGCCGGGGCGGCCGCGGCGAGCGCGCCGACCGCACGCCCGGAGTGCAGCGGTCGGCGTCCGAGCCCCACGCGCCCGTGCCGCCCGCACTGCCGCCACCCCCGCATTCCCATTCTTTTTATAGGTATATTGAGTCATTTGCTAATTTTGTATGACATTTTTGTTCTTATCTCATGATGCGAAGTTACTCTCTATTGAATAGAAAAAAAGTTTCAGAAAAAAAATCCTCAAAACCGTAACTTAGTAGATAATACCAACGAAGAGTAATGTGAATATTGTGTGGTGTAGGTAGTGTGAGGCAGGCGAGACGAGCGCTCCCCGCTCCCGGCCGTCGACGCGCTCGCTCGCCGAGTCCGCCTCGTGCGGCTCGCTGGCGAGCGGCTCGGCTCGCGCGGCCGAGCCGCCCGCCGCGGCCGCGGCCGGCGGCACGCGCGCCCCCGCGCCGCGCGCGCGCTTCCACTTCTGCCGGCGCATCTCGCCCTCCCAACGCGACGTCGCGCGGACCTTCCTCTGACGCGCCCCGACCCGACGCATGGACCAATTTTGTACTTCTGTTAATGTCTAAATTGACACGTCCTCGGTCTTTCGAGCGGGTCACCTAGCCCCTCGTGCAGAGTCCATTTGTAATACGATTTCGTGAAGTTTCCCTAGTAAGTTACACTAGAATATGTCCAAGATTGGGTCGAAAGAAATGGACTTGGAGCCGTTTGAAAATATTTGCATGATTAGTATACCTATTGTGAAATTAATATAATGAGTGTATGGAAACGCAATAATTGGCGGATGAATTGGGTGCTTTAATTTTTTTGTAGTTTACAGGAAGAAGCCATTTTTACATAATTACGAGTAATTATTTGTAATGAGTGTACAATAGTGCTATCTGACGGTATCTCTCAAATTCTTCTCATTTTATTAAATATTCATACAACTGGGTGAAGATTTTGAATTGCGTTATGATAATGTTAATTTTAAATCTCAGCTACAGAAAGAAGTTTATAAGACTGAGACAGTACGTAATATCGTGAACTGTATTTCCAGAAGAGAGTAAACGAATAACGCTTTCTACCCGTCCTTGCTCCTTGCCTTTACATGTAGCTAGGTAATATCTCTATCACTTCGATCGAAATCAATTTGACATGCTCCTTGTGGAAGTGCGTTTATGAACATCACCGACATGGTAACATAACATTCATACCCCACAGCTGTCAACTTGCCTATTTGTTATACAATAAATCAGCAACTTTTAGCGAAGTAAAAATATATTAAATCCGAAATAAGCTTATTGTTTGTACGCCGCTTCATTATTCACGTTAAAATTTTACT
>DWEE01004004.1:0-10027 GCA_018245755.1 Parelbella macleannani
TAGCAAATAAGACAGCAAAAAATGTGTTACAATAAACCGAAGTCAAAACAATGTTTATGTTGTAATATATTATGTATAGCTAACACTAGCACGGCTTGTATAATAGCTTCCGTACCACTTTATCATAACTTGGGACTTATCTTTCACTTCAACCTGTTCTGTTCGAACGGTACACAATTTCTACACCCCCTTTATCATACAGTCGCTTCCTGCTATAACTTAGGGAACGAACTGAGCTGTTAGTTGGCTCACCAGTGTATCATAGTTGTTAATCTACCTTGTCCGATTCATTATGAAGGGAACAGTTGCCAGGAGCTCGTTGGTCGCTTCGGCGCCAAAACTGTTGTACTGTGTACATTCACCGTCAAAAGTTGTTCGACCATTAATTTATTAATTTTCAATAAAACTTTCATTGACATTTGTATAGAGAGAGCAGTTTGTTTATAAATTGTGTAATAACTCTTTGAATGTACATATTTTATGAATTGAAACTGTTCAGAACTCTACGTTGTTAAACTTGCGCGCACTGCGCTCGGAAAGGCGGTAATTTTAATAAAAGCGTTGATGCGCTAATAAAAGTTGCCGGCATGAAACGGTGTGTTCTGTGAAAATAAATAATAAATTTAAACGAGCTGTTAGTAGTTTTCATCGCCCTACCAGATACGAAGTTTTTTGTACATCTGCATTTTTATGCATATACTCGTAGACTGTTGTCTACGAGTGCAATTTATTAACAATAATAACTTAATACAACTTTTATTCGGCGTTCTGATCCCAAACTAGATAAAATATGTATGTACTATGATACCTTTACAACGAATAAACTACAGATGTACATATATAAATATAATTATCTAAATATGTACTTCTGTAGTTAAATAATTTTATACCCAAACACCGAACTCATATTGGTGATTTTCACAAAAATATTTTACCTGAATGGAAAACGTATATCCCAACAGCATGTACCTCCTCGTATAGCTCTTAGTTTCGTTAGATATAATGTTCTGCTGTATTACATACTCCACATTAAGCACTATGGCTGGTCGATATTTAAAGTATTCAATATCCCTACCAGTTACATCTGTCCTCATATTTTTGTTCTTTAAGGCCTTAGAACTTGAAATGACCTGGAACTTTATTTCTACAGACATAATCTAACAGACTGTGAATCTCCATCTTCTACATACATCGATATATTCTAAAGTATACCAAATAGTATACTGCTCGGCTCCAACTATGGCAATCGCTTTAAGTACACTATGCTATACTTATGAAGTGTACATCCATTCACTTTACATCAGCGTCATGTTGACCTGCTGTCGCAATACTGCAAGTTCCGAGATACACGCTACAATCAATCGTCGGGCCGCCACAACGTTGTTTCGTTAAACCCATATATTAAAGACATACCGGCTCAACGAACATATGTTTTTTTCAGAACAGCTTAATTTCAGACCTATCCGAGGTTCTTCTACTCACTTCGTTAGAAACGAGTTCAGAAAAACACGTTTGGATTACGCGGTACATTCACGAAGTTTCTGTCATTTTTTGTACGAATAAAGTAGCAATCGAACAGTCATGCAACCACTTCCGTCCATATACATTTGCATCCAATCTCGAACGGGACCGTGGAACTGGAGCTATTAGGGTCAGTTAGTCCAGTTGATGTTCGTAGTGAATAAATCTGTTAATTACTTTTAATTGATTATATAACTATAGGCATTAGGCCATTAGGCTGTGAAGAAACATTAGTCAGTAAGAAATTTTGTGTGTCGACAATTAGTGTTCGTTGTGTTTGATTTGATGTACATACGTTAAAGTACATACATATATAACTATAGAAAGGTTTGACAGAATCGCTACTAGATAATATATTAAAAGATAGGTCCATATTGCTAAGTGTACGAAATTGTAGTGGTGTTTTATGTGATAACCTCATTTACCGTAAGCATATACGAGTACGTATATGATAGCAATGTATATTCTTAATGATGAACCTAGATCCTTATTTCGTCGTTAAAATACCAGAGCATTAATTTCCCTTCGCAGAATTACTGGAATTGGCTTAAACATTAAAGTTGTAATTATGAAGCTGACAGTGATATATTACAATGAACTACAATTTTATTTTTATATTTTTCCGTAGTTGGTTCTGGGTTCTCTTATACTGTTAATTAACACTAACTAAAATGAAATATTATTCATTGCTAACTTTTATTTTGACTTGATTATTTCTGTGATCGTTTTTATTGGTTACGGTTAAATATCTTGGCCGCCTACGGTTAGCAGCGTAGACGGTGCAAGAAGGCGTGCTCTGCGATCCCGATTTCATATGCCCAGCGTGGTGATTAAGATTATCGTGGACATGACTAAGCTGATAAGGAATGTATAATTAATACTATTAATTAATTATTATTATATTTTTACCTACCTCCAAGTGTCCTCGCCTGTACTGTACGTTAGCATTGGTTACAATGAATTGGATCTTATATCATTTTATACTTTTATTTTATGAATTCTGTGCTCGCCTGTACTGTTAATTGGTACTGATTACACGCAAAGATTTATGCTCTTCAAATTACGTTAAAACGCTCGCCGCTTAAAATATCAGCATTATCGAGATAATTAGCTGTAAAGCGTCTCAATTAATTACACATTGTAACGTAATAGAAATTGCTGGTTAATAGAATAACAGCATCGGATAGCGGACGATTTATAACGCGTGTCATATAATAAATCACGCTGTACCGTAACCGCTACCATACGCTATGTATGAAAATCTAATAGCAGCTATAAACTACTGCACACGTGATGTCGTGGTCGTCTTCGTTGGTTTACTTTAGTGCGTCTTAATATATCAATATGACTAAGTACTTGTATTTCTAAAAAAACGAATATTTTGGGAATATGTAATATTTACTACATACTATTATAAGATAAATCCATAGCGTGTTTTAAAAATAATGAACTAACAATGAATTTATGTTTTCAGGAGCTGAAAGAGAGCTTCAACTATGGCTTGTTCTGCCCACCGGTCAACGGCAAGGCCGGCAAGTTTCTGGACGAGGAGCGGCGACTCGGCGACTACCCCTTCAACGGACCGGTCGGCTATCTGGAGGTGAGGCCACTTCTTTTGCTTCTGTGACGTCACACTAAGTTTATGATAACTTATAATCATATTTTTACAGAAACTTATAAACATATAATTATTAGTGTTTTAAAGCTTTAGACCAACTAAAATTTCTTAAATTAATATATTCGAGTTATGCTTTACATAGTGTCCGAGTTAAATTTCAGAAATTAAATTAAAACAAAATTAATTCTTAGTAAATTACAACATTTATCACATGCAATATTTTTTTTCCAATACTATTAATTTCCCCCTTTAAACAACACTAGTAGGTATCAATCTGAGCAACGAGTTTAAATTTGTGATAGCCTATTTTTAACATCATTGCTTCGGAGGACATTTTAACAAAAAAAAATTTTTACTCTTTTTCCCCTTAGTATTTACAACAAATCGCCGTCGCAGTTCGCAAACGAACAGTCTTACGCCACGCACAAATACCTACATGAACGTCGATACTAGTGAAATATTAAGAACATAGATCATATGTCCAACCAACCGTCAGGCTTTGAATGCTCAAATATTTACCACAAAAGAGCATATTAACATTCCTGACAACTGAATTCACCAATGAAAGACAGGGACATGAAAGAGTTAAAATTAACACATTTTGCGTCCATTACGGATATTGAAAGAACATAAAAATTCTTTGTACAAAGTAATTATACTTGGTGGCATTGAAATACTATAATAGTTGTCAATTAGCAAAGATCGTCAAATTTGTTAATACACAGTCAAGTTAATGAATTTTCTTCATAATAGATATTATTGAAGAAAAAAATTTATGATGTGATTGAAACGATGAAAGCAATACGTATAGTGTTTGTTCTTTAAAAAGCCAGTCAAAAGCTTAAAACAAAACAAACATGAAATATAAAATAAAATTCTCCTTGTGTTCGTTAACTGGTGCCTCTTTTCTTAGCACTGCAACAACATATACATTCAACTATATCGGTCTACGTATACCCAAAATTTCGGATTCATAGAAAAAAGTGTATGAAGAGAGTAATGAATGTTGAAAAGCTCGCTAGGTCTGTAAGGATGGAGATACTTCACAATCAGTGCCCGTTGCTTACTCCGTAAGGGACCTGTCGTGATGCTATAATCAATAACATAAAACAATGTGAAGTTAACAAAAATGGTCGAACGATGGTTCTAGTTGAAGTACAAGCGGCGAGTATACAAGATGCTGAAGCTGGACGAGAAAACGCTGAAGACGCTGCACTCGCGCGCCAACCTGCGCCGCTTCATGGAGAACGTGACGCACGCGCAGATAGACAAGATCTCCAAGGCGTGCGCCAAGGGACTGGACCCGAACTTTCATTGTCAAGAGACTGGAGGTATGTAGCTATAGGTAATAGGAAAATTTTATGGAAATTGGAAATTTATTTTCGAAATTTAAATTTATCCACAGTATGACATAGTTAACCTTCGATACATTCCTGGACAGACTAATTCTCAATAACTGGAAATCTGTATTCTATGTGAAATCAAATTCTGACTCTGATATATAAATAACAACCTCTTATTTCACATTTCTTTTGGTTGGAAAATTCTATTGATTCTGATACAATGAAAATGTAATAGGACCTCTGTTATATGTAGTACAGTAGTTATTATAGTTATATTATATTATTATAGTTCCCATTATTACTCATCCATTGTTTCTCGATTATTTAGAACAAATATCTACCAGTGTCTTCGAATAGAACAATTCATGCTAATATGTGCCGTATATTTCGATGTTACCGTTTAAAATACATCGTATTATGTGGTAAGGACTGTGTTTATTCTTCCATTGTATGAGCTCTATTATGAGAAAACTATATCAATATGCCCGTGAATAATGTACGATAAATGTCGTTCTGGCCTTCAAAGCGACTGAAACTAATTACAATTTCACAAAGCATCGATAATTTTCTTACGCTATTTGCTATATCGTATATTAAAACTATACAAAACAAGAAATTGTGAATTTCTCTGTTATGATTTTTAATATACATTAAATCTAACAATGTCCAGATCCTTACATATTCTGCATCTTCGAATTGTACTCGCAATTTCATATTACATTAAGTATTATATTAATAATATAAAACACTTTTCATCACTTCCAGAGACACCTTTAACAGTAGCAGCTGGCCTAAAATCGCCCAGTAAAGTTCTGATAGCTCTCGTAAACGGTGGTGCCTTATTAGACTATCGAACGAAAGACGGTAGCACGGCTATGCACAGGGCCGTCGAGAAAAACTCCTTAGAAGCTGTGAAGACACTTCTTGAACTTGGCGCATCGCCAAATTATAAAGATGGCAAAGGTTTAACGCCTTTATACCTGTCCGTTACGAACAAAACCGATCCTTTGTTGTGTGAAACATTACTGCACGATCATGCGACCATTGGAGCGACCGATTTGCAAGGATGGCTTGAAGTTCATCAGGTAGGATTTATTTCAAATAAGATTACTTAACGTTTAGTCTACACTTAATGCTTAGTCTACCAACCCACACTTCGTTGGCTTTAAAATATGACCTAAATCGATTTAATTTAAACTGCCTCGTCCAATGTAGAAATGATTGATAGTCGATGATATCATCATCAACCCTTTATGGTTCTACTGGACATACGGGTCTCCTCTCGGTTGGTGATAATGATCATGAAAATGATGATGCAAGATAATTTTATTATATCATGTATCTGTGCCTAATCAGTGATTTTTTTGTCTTTCCAAAACGGAAATACAAATCTCGACAACCACGTAAAATGTTGCAAGGAAAATCTTCACCTTTTCTAGGCGTGTCGCAATGGACTAGTCCAGCATTTAGACCACCTGCTGTTTTACGGCGCGGATATGAACGGGCGCAACGCGTCCGGCAACACCCCCCTGCACGTGTGCGCCGTCAACGCGCAAGACTCCTGCGCCCGGCAGCTCCTCTTTCGAGGCTGCGACAAGGAATCTTTGAACTTCGCCAATCAGACACCTTATCAGGTAACCAACCGCTCGACAGGATATAATTTGCTAATAGTGTGCGAAAGGTAAAAAAATATTTCATTGCTTTAAGATTTAAGTTGTCAGATATTGCGCCAACATGCAATGTTTATGTTAAAGTAATGTTAAAATATATAGCTTTGTTAATGTATAACACAATAACGTTAAATTCCTCAGTATACAAATACTATTTGAGGGCATAACCCAAATAAGATTTAAAAATATATATCGCAGGTTCCAACCTTTGGTTCATATCTACCTTTCGGAATTATTTTATTTATATAAATTTTTCACTCTATAAGTTAGTCTCCATAACTCTATAGTTTACACATAAGTGAAATGTTCAATCTTATTTATGTTCAACACTTGCTTCGATTGCCAATTTCTGTCGAAATTCTATACTTATAATGCGCTATTCACGAAGGTTTCATAGACGTGATGTTTTTATTCGATTGACTAATGTATCATGTAACAGGATTGTTAAATGAATCATTAAAATAATACGCCTTGCTTGTAAAAACATTAACATTTGAGTTAATATTGACTTTGTATCTGAATGTAATGGTATAATCATCACTTTTATAACGTCATTTTGTTCTCGAAACCGTCAGGTGGCAGTGATAGCTGGCAACTTAGAATTGGCGGAGGTGATAAAAAATTACAAGTCTGAAGAAGTCGGTGAGTGGAAATCTCCCCTTGTTTTATAATTGCATGGCTCTGGCTGCAGCTTTATATTTACTTAGTATTCTTATAGGCGTTAATGACTGCGGAGAAGCTTACTCATTCGCAACGTTAAACGGAATTGATTTCTGGTTTATATTAGTTTGTATAATTATAAATAGATATTAATAATATAATATATAGATAAATGACGTGTAATTATAGACGATTGTTGTAAATAATGTAAGATTAGACACACGATAATATCTTTTAACAGAGCTTATAAAACTTCACGTAATAACAAATTGATTATTGTATTGTAAATAAAATGACAATTGACTATTGGAATATCTTAGCGTATAAACTTTAGGTGATGTTAATAGACATAAATTGCATATATGTGTACATTTTTACCGTATATACCGTGTCATATGAACGCGTAGCATATGTATGATGTATATAATAATGTATTGGTATGAAGCTTCAATGTTTAGTTTATAACAAAGCTTTAGTATAGTGATATTCTTCTGTAGGCGCGATGCATGCCCCATCTATATACCTACTATATATCGAGCTGTTACTATTCCATTGCTTCTCATTATGGTGATGGTTGTATAATATACAATACATTCATAGTTACCGTATAACATATACCTACACTCGAAGTTATTCACACTTTGAACACGCATAATAATGACACTAATCGGTAGAGTATTATTACAATCTATGTACTGTTTATATTGTTATATTGTATTATATTTTGTTTTTATTATTATTTAATATTATTTATTTATTTCATAACTGTCGTAGAGGGTATATCGATTCGTTTGTGTTGAAGCACGTTTAATTTATTTGTGTTCGTTACGATTACAACTGATTAAGAAACAAAAGTAAAGAATATGATTAAAACGAAAACGTTGGGCGTTTTTTTTGTGACATATCAAGTTACTTTTGCGCACATTTTTTTTTTAAGTGTTAGTTTGTTCGGTCGGTAACGAAACGTTTACAGTGCCGTTCCGCGGGCCGCCTCGCTACAATCCGAAGAGGCGGTCGGCGGCGTGGGGGGGATGGTGGCACGCGGGCGACCGCTCCTCGCTGGCCTCCTCCACGCGCATCCCCGCCGAGCTGGACGCGCTGCTGCGGCGGCCCGGCGCCACCAACTCGCCCTGCAGCCTCGAGCGCCCCTTCTCCTCCGCCTCGTCCAGCATCAGCGACGCCAGCCACCCGAGCCACGAGGACGACGCCAGCATCCTCACAGGTAAACCCGGCGCTCCGACCCCGACGGACAACCATCACCATGCACATTTCACCACCGAACCCATCTCGTTGCATGTCTATGTACCGTTTGTTAATCTAGATGTTTTCACGATCCGCTTCTTCGCTTCATTCTTTTCGAGGCGTGTGTGTTTTAGGGTTCCCCTCTCTCGTTTACTTTACGTTTTATCTGTGTATGGTATACAAAATTATCTCACCTTATGATACATGTAAAGTTGTCTATACACTATATATATATTATTTTAATATTGTTACTTACAAAATTTATTTTTTGTTACGACAAGATAAAAGTGAAATTCTGTACGAACAAACGATTTAAAATCAAATTGTAATATACCTAGTTGGCTCCTCAAAACAGACGTAAATAAAAAAATGTCGACTGCAATTCCTAATATAAATCGGATGTCGAGACGAAAAAGCAAAGGTATCGTTTGACGAGAAACGCGAGTAAAAGTCGCGACGGAACGTGAACCAATGCGGGCGTGCAACGCTGACGAGGGCCGCTCCGCGGCGGCTGTCGACAGATAAGAGCGCGGGCGACGCCAGCGACATCATCTCGGACTCGAGCGGCGTGGGCACGGCGTCGGACACGACGTGCGGCTCGCTGCGCGCCACGGCCGTGTGCCTCGCGCCCTACGAGCCCGCCGCGCCCGGCCACGTGCGCCTGGCGCACGGCGACATCGTCGAAGGTAACCCGCGCACCCACTCCTGTGCCCGACTTCATCGGACGACTGCCTGCCTCTAATTGTAATTCCCCTAGCGAACATTCTCTTACAAAAAATACGGATTACTTCCACGGTCAGTACGTTATTATGAACCTTGCGGTCAGTGTTCACGGCGAGAGAATGACACAGCTTTTTCGAACGCACAGCCATGTCCCCTGAGCTACGCTGACACACATCCAATCGTTTCTATAGCGATATCGACATATTGATAGCAATATATCAACCGTAGTAATATTTATGGAAGACAGATTACTTCTATTGTATGTTGTAGGTATTTCTGAAAATGGTAAAGATGCGTAATGCACTAACATACATACCTCGTTTGTGTATACTAATATATTCGTACAATAGAAACACTAGACCCAGTATTGCTGATTTATCATAACTATTATGAATCATCTTATCATTGGTTATATCACCGAAATTAATGAGCACTGTAACAAATATCATTACAAATATTAACAAAGGACACGCGGATGCAAAAAAGGGAATAAAGTCATCGCAAGCACTGAGAACTGGATTTCATTCGAAAACAATTTTTAAATTTTTGTTCGTTGAAACAATCACAACAAAAATTTTTTTTCTCCAAAACTTAATATAGGTTTATTTTGTCACAATAATATACCTACTATTTTCGATAACGTTGAAAATATACATTAATTATAGATTGGATTATTATTGGACAATTAACCTCCAATATAGGAATACAAAACAACTTAACACCTGTTAAGAATTTTTATATACCTACCTTATTTTCACGAATGCTCCTTCTACCTACTCTGGCGATAAAACAAATTTAAAAGTTACATTTAAGCATCTTTTAATTGAACTTATTCGTTGGCGAGCCGTTACAAACGGAAACAGCGAGGTGTGTTATAATGCAAAGCGAGGTGTGCAATATAAAATAATATAACAATGTGAAGTGACGAGCGCGACGGAGGACGGGCTGCTGGAGGGCACGGTGCGCGGCTCGGGCGCGGCCGGCCTCTTCCCCGCGCGCTGCGTGCAGGAGGTGCGTCTGCGGCACGCGCACCAGGTCAGAGCCCGCCCATGCCTCTCTCCACTCTACTCTCCACTCTACTCTACTCTACTCTCCACTCGCCCACTTTGATCGTCATTTCAATACAGATTACCAATCGAAATATTCTTCAGTTCTGCTGCTAGTTATGGATCACAACCGTGATGATCATTATCCGAAACCTATCTTTATTATCAATCTTCGGACTGGATGGATTGCCTTGTCACAATGAT
>DWEE01004005.1:0-10027 GCA_018245755.1 Parelbella macleannani
TTCCTTCACCCGCCCTCCTCCGAGTTGTAAACCCTAAGCCTATACGAATTTTTTACATTTTTACCTTCCCCCCCCCCCCCCCCCGCGCCCCCCAAATCCCCATCAATTTTGTCATATGTTGAGTACGGATCTGCTACCAAAACGAAAATGGGTTAAAGCCATGTTCTGTCTACGACGTTCAACTACAAGTTGGCAGATTTCCCACACTTTGGACAACATTACAGGAAACAGAAGTTCGATAAGCACCGATTTTCACAATGGTGCTCATTGGGGTAGGCCTGAGTCCAGCAGTGGATTGAGATAGGCTGATGACTGACTGACTGATTTCCGCAGGACATTTTCCTTCACGGTTACGTCTAGTGTTATTGGATCTAACAAACAAATCATTGGGTACAGAAATGCGTCTCAGATTTAAAACACAGGACCACCAAATCAAAGAACTGAATTCTAATTTACTAATCGATCACTGTTAAACAGTAAATTGCTTTTTATTTACGAAAACTACAAGCTATTACTTTTCAAAATGAATATGAATTAATGCTTGCTAGGCAAGCATACCACACCAAAGGCCACACTTTTATTTTATATCCAGGAAAGCTGTGACCAAGCGCTGACCTATACTGAATAAAAAAAAAGACAGCTATCTATATCTCTCGTTGTCACTATACCGGAGAGCAGAGGTAATATTCACATCCTTCAACAACAAGAAAACAGCTGTTACAACAATATCGCATGACCCAAGTCCTACATTGTTTCGATCTCTCTGGCGCAAGCGTGTATTAACGTAGCGAAATAGTTAGAACAATACCTGACTACCAGTTAAACGCACGCCTTCATCGGCTGTTACACCACAAATAGGTATGTGACAACGGATTACGACGACAAAAGTAACAAAAACGTTATATCACACCTGGTCTCCCCGAAGGTGTACGCAGAGGGTATTTAGTACACTCCCGCGTTTGACCAGTTACGTTTACGTCCCATATATTCCCTTTTTCATTCCAGGACGAGACCCGTACCCAGCTGTTGAACGACAAACGTGGTAATGTCATCAATGACGATGTTAGTCTGTTGGAAACAAAGTCGACTCGCCATGAGAATAGCCTTGAAACAGCTGCTAGTCGTTTTTTTATCAATTATGGTGCAGGTTTATCCAGTAATCTAGTTTAATCGGTGGCACAAGTTTCACAAGATAAATTTCAAGTTAAGTAATCAATTACGGGAAAGTTCCATCAATAACCATTTTGCGGAAAATTGAGTGGTAAATGCAGAATGTTTCATATTTAATGTATAAATCTCAATATCTCGGTGTTTCTCTGCAGAATAAGATCCAAAAGGAAATTATTTCACGGAAATAAAAAAAATACCTCATAGCTGAAAGGACAACAAGCACGTTGAAGTGACAGTGGGCTGGTCATTTCTGCAGAATAACTAATAACAATTGGTGTAAATGTGTTCTGAAGTGGAGACCTCGGCTCAGCGAAGACAGCGGAGAACGCACTCCGATTAAGCGCGGAGACGATCTGCGAATGGTTATGGGCAAATGCAGGATGCGGCAAAATGAGGACAGGGTTCTACGGCGCTGAATAGTGGAGGCCTATATCCAACAGTGGACTGAGACGGGCTGATGATAATGATGATGATGTATCTCAACATTTTATTCCTCTTTAATTACCCTGTGCGGCCGAGAAAACTTAATTTGTTCTTTATATATTTTCATGTTAAATAATATCATAAGCATATTATGTAAACAGTGAGAATGTACATATACACACATATATACTTATTTAGCCCAAGCGTATCGATCGCTCTATTGATGTAACTGCGCCGATTTCTTAAATCCGGTCCCGCCGTTGATAAAACAGAAAAGCCTACAGGCCTTAAAAGTATTTTGATTGCATTGAATTTTATTCTATAACTCGTTTGTGGCAGACAATTATTTGAATTACATTTCAGTGATTCCAATGAGGTTTTAAAGTTTAAACACGCATTTTTAGGCGAACACAAAAGAGGCACAAAAAGGTATCTTTATGAACTAAAACTCGAGAATGTCAAATCTTTATACTGTTTATAAAATAACTGTCTCAATACATTACATTGATATCGCTAGTTTTCCTTATACCTTGTTTTCTAGTTCTTCCTGGTTGGACTGCTTATTACTTAATATCCAAGATCACAGAATGCCTCGCAATATTGGCGATAGCAGGCTTTTCTGTTTTGGAAATATTTTAAAATAAAAATAATAATTCTTAAATATATCAGTAAAACGAAACCCTTAATCCCCATTATTTCGTAAACGAAATAAATAATAACAGTTACATTGAATCCGTCTTAAGATAATAGATATTAAGGAAAAAATTATGAAATATTTTACAAAAACAAAGAGATTGTTTCACGGCGATCTCTTGGAAATTTTACGGCATTGGTTCATGAATAATTAATATTGTTCTCGAGATGTTTCCCTACTCTATTGTGTTTACTTAATGCTGAGAAAAATGTTGTTATATACAGCTTCGAACTCAATAGCGCTATAATTAGATTTAATACACACGCTTCATGCCTGCGTTTCGAGTAAACAGTTGGTCCCAAAGTAGGCAGAATTCATTGTCCCTATTATTCCCAGACAATTGATAAACAAAATATATCCACATATATACATGAACACATGAACGTACACATGAATTCATTTTGTGTAGCATAATCGGCAGACAAGCCTGTTTAAAAGTACTTATCAGAATAACTCAAGTATGTCGTCTATGGACAACCCCACTAGTTTAATAATAGGAAAATCTTCATCATCATCACCACCAGCGTGTCAAGTCCACGCACAAGACAATTACCTAATTCGCGGTGTTTGTGCCTATAATCCCCACGCTGGGCATGCGGGTTGGGGACCGCAGAACACAGTTTCTCGTACCATTTAAGCTACGTATATATATTAAAATATTTAATTTTGTATGTGTGTGTGTCTATCATATATACAATAATTCAATAATGTGTTATATATTTTCCACAATATTACTCCGGGGCACACATTTTATGTAACACACGCATTTTTATTTGTTCTCGACGTAGTGACCTGAGAAAGTTGAACTTGTCGAAACGTTATTTAATAAGTAATGTAACATAAGATTTTTTTTATGTAGAAATAGGCTCGCGTTTGGGTGCAATCACACCTTATGGAAAGTGAGATGCAGTATAGGATGTGACACGCTCGCCTAGAAAGTGCCTATGCACTCTTCTTTTGACTAATTCCAGGTTGTACGAGTCGGGAGAGAAAAAAAACATAACATTAAAAATTATTTAACTTTTTGCCCTTTTATTTTTAGCGCATATAAAGGTATATTTTGACTTCGCGCTTATATATTGTGATGTTTGTATTCTATGTATTTTCTCATCATCATCACCAACTTCATTTATCATCCCACTGTTAAGCACGAGACTCTTCTCAAAATGAGAAGCCTAAAGGCTAAAATCTGCTACGCACACCAAGCGCGAGTTGGCATATTTCGCACGCCTTAGATGACCGTCAACTGTCCGACGTCCAGGTTTCCTCACGATATTTCCTCATCTTACAGGAAGTGATGTTTGATATGAAAACTGAAAAGTTTAGGGCATGTATGAGGGTACGTAGGGCATGAAAATACAGTTAGAATCAGTATGATTCTAACTGTATTTTCAGAACGACTCCGAGTGTGACATTACATGACAATTCAGCCAAAAAACGTATAAAATTTTGTAACACATTGCTCCATTGATACTATGCAGACTACGGTTAACGGCTGTTGGTTTCTGAGTATTGAAAAGCAGCATGACTGATTTAAACTCTAGCGATAAACAAGCACACCGCCGGCGCAAGTGAGTCTCTCCTGGCTCCGCGCTACCAGCCCCGCCTGCATGCTTATAGTCTATTTACCGGCCACCGCGCGCTGCGCATTACAATGTTTCGTTGCCTAGTGCTGGCGATCCCGAGTACGAGTCGATATAGAAGTATCGATATTTTAATATCTAGGTGTTTCTGGGGCTCGATCTATCCTCACAGGACCTCTAATTTCGTCATTTTCAATTGAAAACAAGCGGGACTGAAATATTTCCACTAATCTATATCTAATGAACCGATCGGACCTTGCCTCTATGACATTAGAATCTTTCTAACTCTCCCCACGAAAGAAAAGGGCCAGCAGTTTTTTGCACTATACTGTTCTTCTGCAAATTATTTAAAATGCAAGGAAGTATTACATTAATTTGTCAGAAATGTTTAAATCGCTGTGATGGTTGCATGATTCTGTAAAAGGTTTAAGAATTATAATGTACAGAAAAACAATCGTTCTTCGTACAATCGTTCTTAGAACATTCGATATAAATTTTCTTACAAATAAATCATCAGCGCGTAATAAATTCTAAACAACAACCGAGCGAGGCACGAGTGAATAACAGTAATAAAATACTAGTTCAATCGAATCTGAATGTAGAACGAATAAACTATCGAATGGGACTAATTTGATTCGATTATATTAGTTTTAAGTAACCCGCCAACACCAAGTGGTGCGCTCGCGGGCGGCGTGATCGACGCCGGCGGCGATGCATCGAGAACAAAAAAATTACAACGTGATGACCATCGAGGCCAGCCGATATTTTCGTCACTTCTAACCGCGGCCTCAGTCTCGGACGTCCCGGCGACGTCACAACCCATTGTCACCAAGTACATAGCAGTAATGGGCGTGAGCTGACATGCACATTTTTATGGACCGATTCCGCTCAGTCGCTTTAATATTGTTTTCCAAAACGCTTTGATTAGTAAAACGATTAGTTAATCTTTGTTTTAATTATGACGTAGTTTACGTAAACACCACGATAAGGATTATTATTACTTAATCGTATAACATTGTAAATTATCGGGTCTTATCTTTATTCTTGTCTTATAACGATATCTTTTGTTTTTTATTTTAAATATTACTCGTAGTTTATCTTCATAGGAACGTATATTTCATTATCGTTGTCTGAGATATTCTTGTTCCGTAATATTATATACAATACCTCATAAGATCGACTTCATTATTCTAGTATGTTTCATTTAACTCGAGCATTGAAAACGATCTTTAAAATTTTTCGGTAAATATTGAAAAATGGAGTGAAAGTCAAATATAGAACAAATAACGCCAATAGATAGGAAAGGCCAGACGAGCTATGACGTTTGTTTATACATAAATTGTTACGTGGTGATAACCAGCAGTGACATCATGCACTTTCTCGATAGAGTGCGCTCCAGTGGAGACAGGTGGCCAACGGTCGACCTTGCGTAAGAGTGGCCCGCGCTGGCCGAGAGATCCGCGCGCAGTCAGCCGAGCGCACCGGCGGCACGTCGACGCCCCATACGACGAAACAAAACAATCACACATTCATCATCTGTTTCTAATCACACCGTTGCGCGACCGTCGTTGCACCTGTGAAATGTACTGTGCTGTGACCGTTGCCATTATCGGACATGTTTCTTGACGCACCCCCCCGCGTCCTGAGGGAATGCAATGAAGGACAGAAGTAGACGAGCGCCGATTGAGCTGCCCGTGTTTCTGGGGAAAACGTTGCTCCGCTGGGTGTTCACCAAAGCCGACCTGGTGTTCTTCTTTTACCGGTTAGTTGTGCGTTTGTTGTATGCCTCTTCCTTTTAAAAATGTAGTGTCATTAATTCTTATATTTGTAAGTGTGATGATTTCAAATATATTGGTGATTTATTGTAAAAACAAATCTCAATCAGGTATGTAAGCCATATAACATATTAATTGTGATTCCCACTCCCAACCATACCAGTGTAAAACTAAGTTTCCTAAAATAAATATACATTGACATATTGTCGCTTACATGAATAACTGATGATAAATTGAACTTCCAAGCTTGGTATGAAAGAGTGATCAGATTACTAATTACTCAATTACTCACACTAATTAAACCTACATTAATTTACTGAATTTTTAAGATCATATACTTTTATTTCATATACGCACAATTTTAACAATAAAAACCGTTATTAATGTTAATAAAAATTTAAAATTGTGATTTACAAAACAAAGATTGAATAATTTTAAAAAATTACTTTATGGCAAACGTAGCGTAGGACGCCCTTCAGCTAGGTGGAGTGACGATATACGCAAAGTGGCTGTCAGTGGTTGGATGCGAAGAGCTGAACATCGAGATCAGTGGCGTGCCATTCGAGAGGCCTATGTCCAGCAGTGGACGGAAGTAAGCTGATGATGATGACGATGTAATTTATTTCAACTTTAATTGAACGTTTCAAATGTATTCACTAATAAAACTTATGAACTAAAATAAATAAACGTAAATAAAACCAAATGTACCTTTACAAATTACTTACATATAGCAATGAAGACAGTTTTAAATTTTACTTTCTTTCCCTTTATATCTTTTGTCACTGTTGAACGCGTGTCTCATCATTTAGAGTGAATAGAGCCTTTTGATACAGTTTTTACGCTGAGTAGCGTTGATTTTTGAAAAAAAAATTAGGTACATAATTGACACAGGTGCTGTGTGTTTTGGTAGCTTTAAATATATAGATTAAATCATAAAAAATCTATAATAACAATTATGAACTTCATAACTCTGACCGTATCCACGCTGAGATCTGTGTAAGGAATTTTGATATCCCTTTTCACTCATAACTATGATCTGTAAATAGTTCGATCTATAAAGATAGATACAGTTTTACAAAAGCTCATGGCGTCATCAGCCTGTCGGCCCCACTCTTGGGCATAAAGCTCTCCTTATTGGCGCCCTTGTGCATACAGGGTTTTGCCCATAAAAGCCGCTGATCATGCGGGTGCTTGATCGTTGAACACGGATTGTCACGCCGAATAAAGCAGCCAGGGAATTTAGCCGCACCTAAATATACAATTTTTTTTTTAATATTCTTTAAATAAAACAATACAGGTGTCTGAGCATTTTTATTGCATATACATGTGCTGATTGAACCGATTAAAATATATATTATGTAATTCCGTATATTGTGTTATTACTGTTTGAATTATATTACATCTATGGGGAATATCACTGTTTTATTTAAAACTCGAAAGAACTCAGTATCTTTACATTAAATCGCATTGACCAATAGAATCATCCACAACAAATAAGTATAACACATTATTATCATATGAAAGTGCCCGTGAAATATCCAATTTTTCAATTACGACGAGCGAAGCGGGTGGATAACATCTACATAATAAATTACATACATACGTTTGTATAGTGTTAATATGTCTGCATCTTTGTTTGTATGATATCATAGGGACCATAATTAATTGCTTGTATAGGTTTATTTTTTGTTGCCTAGTTGAATACTATATTAATCAACTGTTAAAATGATTGCCAAGCGCGGCTATTCGAGATCCCGTCCATCTGCGTTTATCATTTATAACTGTGAGACGGGTGTTCTTACTCGTATATGTTCGCAGTATGCGAATGTTTTCCAAGAAGATTGGTTACAGAAGCCATATGAGAGCACGTCAACGAAATCGCAGATAAAGTAGTCGCTATATCCGAAATTGGTCGGGCTATTAAATACATATTATAAAATTACGTTATACCACTAAAAATAGTATTATTCATATATAAATTCAACCCTATTTTCCATTGGGATAGGCAGATAATAATGTATCTCAACCGGTTCGAACAAATTTATTTCGCCTGTTCAACATTCATTAAATTCGTCATACACGCTCGTGCATTAAAAAAGAAATGATACTGAAATTTAAAAAAAAATAATGCGACCACGAACGAGTGACACTGGCCGGTTGTGAATTAATCACAATCGTAAAAGGAATGTTTTAATTCGTGCCAGTTTCGTCCATTAATGACGTGAAACTATGCATCATTACTATAATAAGACCGAACGAATTTACACATGACTTAGCCGGCAGCCTCTCAACCGACGACGTCCGATCGTTGAGGATGTATGGAGCTGTGCACAAAAGTCAATACTCAAAAGCTTATGTATGGATCGGCGGTCACAAATATACATAATTTATTATTTCAAAAGATTGTGACTTACATTAGCAGAGATTGTGACTTACATTAGCAGAGAATGTGTCAATTTTTGATTTATGTTTAATTGATTTGAATACAATGATGTATAAGAAAAACAATCGCTGGATATTAGAATAGATTTTGAAATATAAAAATGTCGATACTAATTAAATACAGTGAAAATATATTTGGTAGAAATAATTAATATAATCGACTACATTAATAGTATCAAGGAACTCGGTGTTTCACTCCCATGTGACTACATGGAACGATGTCAGTTGATGTAACAACCCAAAAATATTCCTTATTCTTCCTGGATAGAATGGTGTTGCTAGGAAATTAAAGTAAATAATGACATAATCTTACACAATTAAATAAAAAGTAAGTTCTAACAATAAAACAGGAAAGTAAAGTAATGTTTTATTAAAGTAAGTATAAAATGTTATAAATATAAAATTTTATGTAAATATCTAATAAATGTTGAAGACATGTTACGATAACATAATTTTAATAATTTATTTGACTTTGTAATGAAAGTAACCTAAAATCAATCAATCAGAAGCAAATAAATTATTATTATTTACATATTTGAACTATTTATATAGACTGAACGGTTTACACGACTGAATAGTTCCCAAGATTGACTTCTTCGTGATTGAACGATTCACATGGATTGAACGGTTGGGAAAGACTGAACGATTAACTGACATGTGGCGCGTGAATTTAATCATTTTCTATAACAATTTATTGCACGGCGAATAATAAAGATAATTATGTATCATCATTATATAAATGAAACAATTAAATTTATACGAGTAAGAGCTCACTGAAATAACCACAAACTGGCATCTCTATTCTTGTATATTTTCAGTTTGAACTTTGAAGTGTGTACTTTGTGAAAAATTCATACTTTTTTATCAAATCAGATTAATCGATAGTTACATACATACATACATATATATCTTCACTTCAGGTCTCTTACGGGGTAGGCAGAGAGCACGAAGTGCCAAACATCCGTATCCTTACATACCTGTCGTGCTTCCTACACATTCATCAATCTCTTTATATTATATGTAACACGCCGATTTTCGAGACTTATTAATTGTATTATTATTAATCGATAATTAATTGTCCCATACAACATCAACTAATTTATCTTTAATACAACACCTATATTAGAGATTTAAAATAGATCGTTAATGAATCTGATGCGGAATAAGAAAAATGCAAGTACCGCGTTCCAAATTTAAATTTGTGGAAAAATTTAAAGGCGGATACACAAATTATGAAACTTTATATAATCCAATCTACTTGGTTGCGTTTTTACTGCACAGCCAGTTGCATAACGCGGGCCGGTTGTAAATGGCACTATTGTATTTAAAAAAGTCAGCGTTGTGAAGATAAAAACTTTAAATTATTTTTTGTGACTTCACAGTGCCAATGACGTAATTTTTTAAACATTATACGCCTTGATAGTTCTTAAGAAACAAGCACCACGGTCACATCAGGTTGACCGTGGTCGTGACCAGTGGCTGAATTCTTCAGTATCGTAGTTCCATGCGATGGAAGCTGTTAGCCGGATTGTCACTTTTAAATCAATCCTTAAAACCTGTCGAATAGTTCTAGAATGGTTAGAAAGCTTTCACACTGACTCTTAGGTCACTGAATAATATCAAATTCTTCCGTAAGAAAGATGCGTTGGGATCAAGTATGTTAAAGGCATTAGAGATTAAAAAAAACAACATCACGCCTATAATTTCTGAAGAGGTAAGCACAGGAGTGTAGTACGCTGCCACGATCCACCAGATACGTTTACTTTCCATTCCAACCTGATTTAGGGATGGACCTATTACTGTACAAAGGACACAAATCCAATCTCCGCGCCACTATCAGAAATTTCAACTATAAATTCTAAGTTAGAAAATTCAATAGTAACCGACACGGGAATCGAATCCAGGATCGATCAATCAGCAGTCGGGCTTGCAATCACTCG
>DWEE01004006.1:0-10027 GCA_018245755.1 Parelbella macleannani
CTATTACCATACACCGGTCACAGTGTGCATGTGCTTCCAAAATTTCGTAGTACGAAGATAAATCTGCAAGTAGGCGAATTCCATGCGTGCATATCGAATTCCCTGTGTTCAAGTTCACGAATCCGATACTGGCCGTCTGCATCCTTTATCTTAATATTCCAAAACGGGTTTACGAACACCGATCACAACGGACGCACAGCGGGCCCGCGTCAATGAAATATGTACAGGGTTTTGACCCCCGCGTGAATTGCATAAGTATATACCTATTACTAACCGACAGAAAATGTTTAGTTCTATTATATTATCACGCGAGGACATTTACGGGGTAGGTATGTATTATAAACGCGATTAAAGTGGCGTAAGTAAAATTAAAAAAAATTGAAGATGTACGCGAAGTGGCTGGCAGCGGTTGGATTTGAAGAGCTGAAGATCAAGCTCAGTGGCGTGCAATTGGAGAGACCTACATCCAGCAGTGAACAGGTGGATGATAAAGATGATGACGAAAGTAAAATTAAGTGGCGTATTATTTGATTTCTATATTATACCTATGTATCTGGCAGTGGATGTCAGTAGGCTGATAATGATGGTAATGAATAATAAAATGACTCAATATTTTGAGACATCTCCACTTACGGTCCTCTGATCCTGGAGGAGGCAGAGCCTGTGCTATACCTAATTAGACAGCTAATAAACTCCAATGTACATATAAATATATGTATACTTATATATTATTTTTGTTACCCAGACAGAATAAATAGTTGTGTTTAACAAATATTTATTTCGGGTGGGAATTGAACCCGTGACCTCTAGCTTAGCAGTTAGGTTCACGAACCACAGAACCAACGGATCACTTATAAATACATAATTCAATAATACATTACTGGTTTCCTTACATCTCATTAAAATAGTAACAGCACGAAAAGCAGTGAATAAAAAAAAATTTAAAAAAGCGAATAATATTAAAAATAAAGTGAACCGGTTCAATCCGGTTATTGTATTATATAGAGGTGAATAGCGACACGTGTCTAGTTCTGGCTGGTGTATCGCAACATAGTTGTAGACAGCGTGTGTCTGCACTTAAGTAGATAGGCAGCCGAAAGAAAGATAAAGGAACTCAAGACTTTGTTTTAAAAGGTTATGATTTATGGGCGTGGTTATAGGAATATTATTGGGAACGCTCGGCTCATACAGAAGGTTATAAAATCAATGTTTAAGTCATCTTATGCGAGAAGTTACGTTTTCAGGAATAGCTAGAGCTTTCCATTAAAGTCTCTACGTTACCGCCGTGAAGGTTAATAAGGAAATTAAATGAATAATAAATATCCATCACATCGCTTATTTTGTATAAGCAATAGATATTATATCTCTACAATAATATTGGCACAAAGTTCTTCTAACATCATTTACCTTATTGCTTCTGCTACGACAGAGAACTAAAATAACACTTATTTTATCCAAGACCGGAACATATTAATAATAATAACAATATTGTTTAATTAATCTATTAGCGGTGACGAAGCGTAACGAACCGGTTTGTACCGGTTGCTGCCTATATCTCTCATCCAGCTGTCATGTTACTGGTAGGATGTAGTCTGCACGATCAATGTAACGGGTCAAAGCGTGGCGGGCGCCCCGCACGCGGTATGGGTTATCTCTCCTCATGTTATCACTTTTCAGTCATAAACTGGTGTGTCACCTTACGTACGGATCAGTTATAATTGTCGTATTGGACCAGACTTGATGATATAATAACGTTTATTATTATAATATTATGTTATATACAATGACTAAAAATAAGAGTAATTTGGTAGGTATCGTGTGGGGGTATGGTGGTCGGTCTGATATAATATGTACGTTGAATATGACATGTCTTACGGGCCTACCCGCTTTGTCAAACCTCGCCTGCTAGCGTGATCCCGACTATGGTCTTAACCCTTCCCGTTCCCTCAAACAGTGGAACGATTTTTGGGTTGATAGTTATAAATGAGGCTAATGTTACGAAAGTGCTTTGCGGATAGGCCTGTTATTTGGCAATAATACTGATTGATACGATTTCAATACGATTTCAATACTGATTGATACGATTGATAGTCAATGTAATTTATACAGGCTGGATTCAAACCTGTTGCGAAATATAGCGGAATGGATACACCTGTAATTCTCGAACAGATAGGCAGAGGAGTATAGTACATTCCCAAATTTAAAGACAGGACCTTCCGATCGGCATACGCGCTTGCAACCACTCAACCAACGAAGCAGTCTTTGAGGCAGACAGGGACGTAGTAATCGATAAGAATAGAAAACTAAGATAACCGTGTATACTACAACGACCGGTGGTCACATAAATATCCGTTGCAGTAGCAACTTACGGTCTAATCCCTCTCAATATTAGAGGAGACCCACATTCCAACAGTGACATGATAGAAGGGTTGAAAATTATTCTTATTATTACAGTAGCAATGTCCACGTGATGTGACACTGATATTCATGTCCACACCGATCGTGTCACGTGCCACTTGGGCATGTCATGCAAGGGGTGAGTATTAGTGCGTGTCACGGACTAGTCTTTGTTGTCAATGATGACTTTTTCTACAGAATGTCATCTTCTCATTGATTCGTTGGACCTTTCGTTAGTAAATCTGACTATTGAGCCGCGCATCGTGGGTTCAATTTCCATCTAAATAAATATTTCCGCGATTAACACGACGAGCATGAGAGTTTAAAAAATAGATTTTTTAATAATATATCCTATTGTTCTAATCTGCTTACCAGATTGCACTAATTCTGCCTAAACTGAGATCAGATGGCGATCTGTTTGCGTTGTCCAAGATATTGTTATTATTAATTATTGTATAGCCCAATTTTTTTGTTAAATAGAATGATTCCGAGAAAACATTCATTTATCAGCGCTGACCTGTCGAATGTTTAAACATCGTTTTATCAATGTTTAATCATGCAACGTCTGTTCGTTTCGTTCCATGTTGCCAGTTATGCAATTGTAAATTATTGTCTTATCCTCATAACTATCGCCAACCCGCGAGCCCAGGGTTTGGTTTGTAGGCAAAAATCCTTTGTGAAAGTGTAAAGGGGTGCTTATTAGGGAAGGCCCTTGGCAAGCAGTGAACTGGACAGACTGTTATTCTAATTTACGATATACATACATACATAGGTAACTGTATACGAGTGATTAGATATTTATAATACACCTTTTCAATAGTCTCACCACCTGTTCCATTGTGGGACGTGGGAGTGTGCCTCACTTATCTGCCTACCCCTTCGGTGATTACTGGCGTGATGTTACGTCATACACTTTTTAAACATAGCTCGATATCAAATCTCTTATCTGTCTTTATCAAAAATTTCAATTAATATGTAGTATTTAGTCTTTCTCGTTTTGACCGCTTCCACCATTCGTTCACATATCCCTTTGTTCTCAAGTACGAATATTTTGGGATATCTTCCCCCGATTCTTTGTGTTGCCCTCGCGTGAATCATCTCCCGCGCCCGCCTATAAAGCTCCGTCCAAATGAACGCGGATAATGCTTCCGCTTCATGCATCATTACCTCATTAACGTATTTTTATTGTTGTGTTTGAACACTGTACTTTTTTCCTACCCTTTTTTTATTCTTCCACTGCTGAACACGGGTCTCCTCTCAGAATGAGAGGGTATTTAGTCCATAACCATGATGTATATCATCTTTTATGTATTCGAAAGATAAACTGTATGTAATGTTTCGTAAGTGTTGCGTAATATATTTTTATCTTAGTATTGATTTAAATTTTAATCTTCTATTAAATAGAAGTAGGTACTAGATGTCCGAACCCGGTGTGCGTGTATAAAGAGAATGATGGACGTAGAAGAAGCATGTCATGTCTATAAAGATAGAGATATTTACCTAATTCGAGGATTACAGGCATGATGTTACGTTTACATTTATTTCGCTCTCAGCGCTTTAACCTCCTTATCTTAGACCTTTGATATTGTTCACATTTTTTGTTTCGTATTTTTTAATCACGTTTTTCATAATATTCTACTTAGTCAACAGTTTTTTGATCAATACGTTCAGAATAGTTCGATGGAAACTAAGAAAATGTCTGTTCATGCATTTATCCTCTCTAATTAACCCCTTTCGCGTTATACAGAGAGCATATAAATAATATACGACAATTAAAAAGAATACTTTTCCCATATTTTATAATATCCACTACTATTACAGTAAAAAGGATTTTTTTTATTTTGTCAATAATTTAATTTATTTTTCATTTAATAGCACAACAACATAATCGCAACTGAATAGATAAAAAAAAATAACAAAAAAATATGTTTTAAGCTTTACTTTAGACGAGGCTCGCGTTCTGGAACCATTCCCGATACACGAAGCCGTACGTCGAAATATAACGAACGAAATGCTAATGTGATTTTTTCTCTGAGAATTCTCTTATTATGCGGTTATGTTTTGTTTTTTTTTTTGCTAACCCTACTTCTATTGGACATATACATATGTATGTTCGTAGCATTGTTATATCTTACTAATGTGATTTCTGTCTTACAATTGTATTATGCGGAATTGTTGAAATGTTTCAACTTGTTTGCCAACCCTACTTCTGTTTGACGTACATATGTACGTTCTTAGTATTGTAACATCGAAAGATGCATTTTTTATTTAATTTGTAGGAGAGTTATTTAGCACATATGTAGATGATGGGGCATTAATTACTAAATTATTTATCATGAATTACTTGAATTCAATTCACGGCAACTGAGCCAGATGAGGGGTAGTTCAAAAAAAGCTCGAACGGGATTAGAAGTCTTATTAACCAGAACTAAGGCATTCCCTAATGTCTTTGCATCTTTCCTGCCCTAGTCTTGACGTTATTATTGCTATGCAACTTCTAGAAAATTCAATGCAGCTAGAAAACTTTCAAAAACTTCCATATAACTTCAAAGAGAATTTCCCCATAGAAATGCAACAGTACCCATTACTATCTATGGCATTATACCAGTCACGATATACTATGCCGCCCGCTCATTTCTTATCAGATTGCGTAACTTGCACAATTACGAACGAGTCTAGATACGGCGCGCTTAAGGCTTCCCGCTGACCTTTCTCACTGTTTACAGTCACACGTATTTCACGACATTCGTACACTGTACATAGCAAATTTTTTGTGACACTTGCGTGAGTCCGCAAGGTATAGCAATCGATGTATAGTGAAATATCTGTTACTGTTTATAGGTTGCTCGTTAGATTGAAATACACTGCGGATTTTGTATGGGTGCTTGTGAAACGCTACGCATTTTAGCAATCAATGCATGGTGAACTATGTGTTACAGTTGTTGGGTAGCGTGTGTGTAGATAGCTGGTCACCGACAGATGTTTTGTATTGACTCTTGTGAAACGTAAGCAACATTGTCTTATGTTCGGTGCACAGGTATAGCTCTGTTTGTTTTACTGTTCGCGTTGCGTGTTAATTCAATGCGTTGTGAGTTATGCCAATACGACATTGTGTCGTTAAAAGTGTGATTGTTTTATGATAAGTCATACTCATTTTATAAGTACCTAAATATTTATTATTTTAACATTTTTGTCACATATGGGTGGGCAGGGATTAAAGATTTCCGCGTGTTGCGGCGTTCCTAGCAAATCCCTTGACGACCATGGTGGTGTCGATTAATAAGGGTTGGCATATTGTCAAGTTCACAGTCGATATTTTTATCAAAAGCTTTTGAGAGAAATGTAACCCGTATATCGGAGATTAAAAACGTGGCCTTGATTGTTTTTAAACATATATTATATTTTTATTATATCATTTAGCCTGGTCCCTTGAACTCGTAAAGAGACCTATCCTAGACATCTGACTTGATTCTTCTATATTCATTCATTCCAAAACGAAACGTACATGTGTGAAGAGAGTGATTATTTTAAAGAAACGTGTTTCCATATGTCAAAGATAAATCATAAAACAGATAATGTTACTGGTTAACTTTAATATATGCAACAGACTGTTATATTGACCGTAAACGTCATGTCACTAGCCATAAATATCAGTAACGATGCCCGTAAATAATGACACGGCATGTAAGTGACACTGCCCTTGCATAGACTGACAGCCTAGTTAGTTATATATTGAAAGGCTAGTATTTGAGGCCATATTTTATAATAAACTATCCTGGGTCAAATCCTGCGCGGCCACCTGGTCTGAAACTACACAGAGCCTGAGATATGATGACCATACTGCTGATGAACTATATGTATGTATTTTATAAATATATACTTACTGCCTATTTGTTGGGCTAAATATAAAAATAAAAAAAACGTAATTTTACAGCGAACCAGTATTCGTGTCCACTTACCGCAAAAAAAAAAATTTTGATCGTCAATCAAATCTACAACCCTCGCCTGAACTAACTTAGAAGGTATTCAAATGACAAATTCAATTTCGATCATCATAATTAGGTGTCATTGAATATCTTAAAAATAAAGTTAGCAATATTCCTAAACTGAGCCTACAATAATACAATATCGATAGTATAATATAACTATGATTAAACATATTTCCATTATCATCTCGTTAAGTCTATTGTCTATAAGTAATATTTTGTAAAATTACATTAATAATAAAATTTCATAAAAACATTGTTTTCTGCTATCTGTACTGCAAACGTTTAAAAATGACGTCATGTTCTCAGCTGTCTAATTATACTGGTCGAGTAATAAGTAGTAAATAAATCGCCATCATTTATATTATCTACTAAAGCTAGTAATTACTTTGAGCAGTGATCGCCTAGTAGCTTAAAGTTGTTCCTTCGACTCCACTAGTTCTGGGTTCAAATTCTAGCGCACATCTCTTTGTAATAAACATGAGTTTTAAGATTAGATACACCGCTTGCTGCGATGGTGAAGGAAAATATCGTGAGGAAACCTGCACACTTTTGATTTCTCGATGAAATTCTATCTCTTCTCATTGTGAAAACAATTCCATATCTAACCGTGGACATTTAAAGAGCTATTCATGTTGATGATGATGACTTCGAAGTGTCATATTTTAATAGCAATTTAAGCAATATATATTGCATTTTTATGCAACATTAAAACGGTACCATAGCAAAACTAACATTTTGCATTTAATGGGCTAAGGTGTGCCACGGTTTATGTCCCCTGAGGCCGCGAGCCATGCAACTGGGTCGGAACTGGGTATGTTTATCGTGATTCCATAACAAATGGCAAGACTGTAACTAATAGTAAATGTCAGTTCCCATGGTTATCCTTATAATTCTTATTTTTTCCCTCACGTGGTGAGGAGAGATCGGCTATGGCCAAATATCTCCATCCTTTTAAGACCTGGCGTACTTCTTCCCTATACATTATTTTCTTAATACATAATTAACAATAATACTGTTTAGGATAAACGGTATCTCTGGCAATGGCCTTAACCCTCTCATTCTGAGATGCGACTCGTGTCCAGTATGTTCATGTTTGATGTCCATTTGAGCCCAAAGTATGCAACAGGTCCAGCCGATCATCCTTTACAGATGATTTGTATTATTTATAGAAACATTTAAACGCAACTCACTATTCCTTTTTCAAAAAAGAGCAGTGTGGTACCCTATCTTATCACAAGTTACGTTATGCCTCCCGTGTAATTGGGATAAGCCTATTGCCAATAATGATATAAGCAAATTACGGCCAAAGGATACCTATGACATAATCAATAGTTACGATTAACAGTGAAACATGACATCAAATGCCAAGGGCGAGTGTTGTCGCCACGAACACACGGACCGAGATTCGTCTCAAGTTCAAGACGACTCCTCGAACAAGGAGATGTTGCGTAGCTGTCACTTTTCGCAATTCGATCGTTTGTCTATGGTTTCTTCTTGTAATGTAACATGACACAAGGTCTTTATATTAGTTTGTGTGTTAGGATAACTCATAATTAATGTCGGTTTACGCGGCAAAAAATATTTTGATCGTATTTCGTACATTCGCTCTAAACTAAATGGTTTTGTAGAGGGCTGAAAGAAGTTACTGATGGTTGGATTAAAACAGTTGATTACAATTGCCTTTACTTGGAATGTTAATATTAATATTTTAATTAAAAAAATTACCTGAACTATTACTGAAAATCGGTTGTTCCTAAGATACCGACTACCGTGTCCATATATATAATTGATTGTAATGGCATGTATAACAGTGATACCATACAAAAAGTTTCCGCAAATTAAGTAACAGTGTATCGGTCACGGTAATAGCTGAATGAGCTTAGATCCCTTCGCCTTACCTGCGCGGAAGTTTATTAAAAATAAAAACTTATACATACAATATATAGATAGCAATCTTTTAATATGTTTCATATATTGTTACCTTTTGTTATTTTCATTTTTTATTCATTATTTTTTTCTCAATTATATTGCACCGCTTGTGGTAACATCATTAATGGTAGATAACATTGATTATTATATCATCACACCAGGTTCGTTGCGGAATTGGCAGTAAGTATCGAAAATATACAGATATATAGATACACTTCTAGGAATTTTTTTCTATATTATGTTATATAGATTTTTCTTACGATTAATTAATACACGAAAATTAAATGATGGTAATTTTTTTTTTTTTAAAATCACCTTTTCAGTCGCTTCAACGTGACGTCAAAGTGACAATCAAGAATTTACATACAAATTTATTCTAATGAATAATTCGAAAAACATGTCGAATTTCATTAGTTACTTTTCACATACGATTTGTTGATTTTGAACGAGAAATAAAAACCAGTATTATTAAAAACGGAACAGAGTACTTCACTTGTTTTGTTTTTATTAATAACAATTGTTATTTAATAACTGTTTACATTCGAGCTGCCATAGTCTTATTTCCACCAGAAACATCACTGTGAAGTAAGTACTAAATGTGACGTACCTACTGGTCAAATTTATTTCAAATTTGGAATTATTCAACCAATAAGCGAGCAATTTGGTAATATAAAGTTTTAGTAATGTTTTAAGTTAGTATACGTTGGTCTTTACAGATTAGAAATGTATAACAACTACTCTTTGTTTCAGTCAAGTATAAATTTAACACTCATTTTTAATAACTGTTGCGTCCTTTATTAGTACAGGTATCACGTGAACCTTAAAGCTCTTCCGGTGACGTTACATGCATAAATCTGCATCCAATCATAGGTTTTGTTTGGAACTGAATTCAATTTATTCGTTGAAAAGATATGCTACATTCAAAAACGAAATAAAAATATAACTTACGATAACTTTACGATAAGCGGACAAAAAACGCGCCAATAATGTCAATACGCGTATAGTTTTTTTTGTGGTTTTAATATATGTACCTAAATGTTGAATGTGGACAGCTACAATATCAGCTTTGAAATGGTTACCCAGCAAATATTTTCTATATTATTTGTTGTGTATAATACGTTATATATCTACATACAGTAAATATTGTGTGTACTAGGATGTATTGTGTAGTTATGTGCTGGAATTAACATTCACATCTTTAAAGTTTTATTCATACGGTTTGTTTAAGCATTTATTTGTCTTTTACACACCTGAACTTTGGACAAGCGTTGTTCGAATACTCGTTCATTATTTATTATTTAAATTTTTGCATTAGTATTACGTTAATGTCTCGTTTATTGATACGCATACGAAATATAATGTAGACGTACGTACCGTGTACAGGTACACGAACTAAAATCTTAAAAACTTTCGTTATTAAAATACACGCAGTAGGTAATCAAAAAAACTGACCGTCTTATTTGTGATAATCCTGTGTTGCAGCTGATTTCGGTCACCGGTACAGAAGACAGAAATAACACTTCACAATTATAAACTTCGCTATCACAGATTCGGAAATGTTTTGTGTGTTTTTGTACAGTACGGGATGGCGGGAATTTTGACAGCTGCGGACATGAGCGTGTGTATACGGCGCGCGCCGCGGTTGTCGACTGAACTGACCGAGTCGACCGATCACGGATCACGATACAGAATGGCGCGAACCGAAGCCGAAC
>DWEE01004007.1:0-10025 GCA_018245755.1 Parelbella macleannani
CTTTGTTATAACCATACGCTGTATGATATCAACCTTTTCCTAACAAGCATTCTAGCGTTACAAAGTCATAACGTACTCCCTTTAACAGTTATCGTGACCTCAAGGAAGAGAATTATGGCATGTTCCCATTAAAAACTGCGTCAACACACACGTAAGGCGCCGTCGCAAAGAATGTCGCTCGTCTCTACATGGAGATACTTGTGCGGGACCATTGACATTGGGCGAAACATACTTGGCACAGACTCGACTCCTCACCCTACACTTGAAGATCGCTCTATTAGATGACATCATATGACCTCTCCGAGACTTGTAGCGAGCTTTACGTTTTAAACTTTACCGCGTGATCGGTTTTTATTACTAATAGGCATGTGGGTATTTTTTTCTCCACGGCGCGATACCTTGATTACATTGTATGGTGTTTTTTGAACTTATTAACGCACGCCGGCTTCATCATTACATTTATGTACATGGACGCTGATAAATATATATGTTTATGATCACATACAAAAGCTATCACAAATCAATTGTAGACTTCCTGTGACCGTTCACTCATACAATTTATCAAGTTTATTGACAGCTACCAAACATATAGTAAGAGTAATAGCTATTCTGAAGTATTTGTTAGCACAAATACTTCAGAATAGCTATTACGATTAACTTAAAACTTGACACAACATTCAAACAGAACATTTTACTCCATGTACTAACTGAAAACATGTATATGTATACTTCGGACTAGCCCGACTAATTTCAGACCTAACAGAGATCGGTCTTCATGAGCTCGTACTGATCGCAGGGAAAAACTCCCCGTACTTATAATTAAGACGGTATCTAATCGAAATATACTCACGAAACGTTTAATATATAATAAGCCAAGTTTTCACAATATTGCGTTCAACATAATACAACTTCTAATACAAATGTGGGTCGCCTCACAAAAGGCAAAGTTGCAAGATCCGCTAAACCTTTGTCGAACATCGAACGCTCGCGGATTTTATCGCGGACGATCAATTAAACAAATGGTATTTATAAGAACCGCATTCCAGTCACATCTGTGTGTAATTATCGTGGCGGCGTAGTGTTTGACATGGCTCGGTATAAACAGATATATTCGCTGTATGTACGACGTGCGCAAAAACAGATCCGGGATCGTTTGCAGGCGAGATGCAAATGATTAAATATCCGAAACACGATTCGTGCTGTTGTGAATCCGGCCGAAATGTTTATTAATATGCAATATGTGTGTTTGAATGATTATTACGTTATTAATAGCACCCATATTACGGTAATTCCATAATCTGCACACTTGGAGAACGTTATTACGAATATTGAGGAATACCTAACTGTAGTACGCACACATTGGAGCTAAAGGAAGACAGATTTAAGTTGGATAATATCCCAATCACAAAAAAAAACATACATGTACAGATTTAAAATAGATAACACCTTAGCCTAATGTTGGATAAAAAGTATATAAAACCACTTTCCTAGAAGATAAAAACATCACACAAGATAAATCGAATATTACGAGAGATATAATACTATTAAGGAAGAAAATCACAGGTACAGTTGTGTATAAAATATGTACACGGATATAAAATTAGAAGCGCTATTTAAACGCGGGTCCCGTACGGGTCCGAGCGACCTTCCGAGGACGCGGCCGGTTCGATGACTCGCGGGCCGAATACCGGGTTAAGGCGTGTTCACACTCATCGCGCGACGAAAAAATTATTCTTTCCATTTAGTGGAGCTACGTATCTGATGCTACAGTAGCAAAATCGATTAATTTTTAAAAATCAAGTTAAAAATTAGTCGTTACATTCGGTTTGATTTATCAAAAATAGTTAGATAATATATTACGTAAACGTAAGTACGACTATAATATTAATTAAATGTTGGGAGTTACGAAATTATAATTATCACAGGAAAAAATCGCAGTTGATAGTTCATTTATCGTATAATTAGCTCAATAAAATAAAGCACTAATATTACTCAGTACATTAATGTGATTAGGAAGTGAGGGCATTTATCAACACATGTCGACTAAACACCAAACATTACGCAACCGTTGAGAGAGAACCTTTGAGCAAATGTCATCATATGAACTCCAAATAACCGAATTACTATATATAACCATTTCAGCAACTCATAAGAACCGTAATGAATACAACATGGACGCGAGTGTGCTCACATTAATCTTCGTAGTAGCTAAGGACGCCGATAAATTATAAAACCTGCTATAAAAATGGTTAGCTCGTTTTGAGACGAATGTAAACTTCTAAAACGAATTTGATAACGATTACCGAAACTCGCATACGAGAATAAGTAAAATTGGCGATACCGCACTAATCACTCGTGTGAAATTAATTTATGAGAAATTTAAAATATACCTAGTAGATACGAAAAAAATTTACACATATTTTCAGAACCACGGTGCGGGAGGTGTAAACAAATGACTGCAAATCGAATCATATTGCAACGTGTATTAATTGCAAATATGACACGTTGGGAGTAAAAAATTTGATGGATACGTAAAGTCCGAGCGAGCAGCCGACCGTTACTCAGCCACGGCCCGCGCAGGGCTAGGGTGTCGCTGGGCCGCCGCCTGTCATCTGCCCGCCGCGTCACCGTAGCGTACGGCGCGCGTATGCGTCCGCGCGCCGCTGTGTGCGTGGAATGCGCACGCGCTTACGGCGGCATATTTACGCTCGCGCCCCTACCACCGCCGCCACTCATGCGCGGCTCGACCTGCCGATCACACGTGCACCCCACCACTCGCCGGTGACCCTCGGGACAGAAGACACTCCAACGCCGTGACGACAACCCGCCGGCCGAGTCCCATTTGTTCCCAGCATGTGCCAGTGACCGAACGTTGGTGATGTTATAAAACTCTAGTGCAGTGACGAAAACAAAGGCAAAAAAAACTGAGCCCCCCGTGACATGTGCATCTAAGCGAACACGTTCCAGAAGTGTTACTCACAGCCGCAGCCTCAGCCGTTATCAGTAAATGTAAGATTGTGTTTGTTTACGACGCTCGATAATAGATTTAGTACGAATATTTTGTTTACGGTGTTTGGTCGACAATTAAGATAAGTAATGTATGGCGCGTTCACGTCGTATAGTGTTAATTTATATACGAATGACAATTACAAAAGTTCAGCTAGGCCCCCGACCCAGATCTCACGGGCTAGAGACGCCGGCGGCGCCTCCACACGAGCCCCTGTACCTGAACACAATGCAAACGCGTATCGCGACACAAATATTAAAGTTAAAATTTTCACAGAGCTCAGCCTTCGGCATACAACTCAATGACGTCGCGACTTATAAAGAAACACCTGTGAGAAAATACAAACAAAAGTGCGTGGTCAATAGGAATATTGTGCAATCAGTTCAGTTCTGTTCTGCTCATAGAAAAGCAAGTGTACCACCATGAGCATTTCAAATGTAAGATTCGTAACTTTAAAATTTGTAAGCTAACGAAAGCGCAACGTCCTACCATTTCGTCGAAACGGGAGGTACTTATCCCACACAGCAATATTTCAGTGAACATCAAACAATGACTCCCCACAATAAAGCCTACACATAACACGATTAACTTAATTGATTAACACGAGGATCGCATACGAAAATATCA
Source organism: Parelbella macleannani (assembly GCA_018245755.1). Classification (NCBI taxonomy): domain Eukaryota; kingdom Metazoa; phylum Arthropoda; class Insecta; order Lepidoptera; family Hesperiidae; genus Parelbella; species Parelbella macleannani. Next base: position 3,635 of record DWEE01004007.1, read on the forward strand.
TTTCACAATACCATTCAATACACGATAATCTCAGTGGTAGAGATTCGTCAGCGAAATGGAATCTTACGGTCGGCCCGTTGAGTTCACAATAATGGATTTCTGTTGCTGCGGTTAATGCGACGCATAATTATAGTTAGAAAACGATTTCTATCTTAATTGAAACCTGTCGGCGTTGGTTTTCAAAGCTGTCCAAGCCGTCCCAGGAGGAGGACAGCTCATTAATGCTCAATTATCTATATACCAAGTGCGTCCAATCTCAAGTAATAATATCACGAAATAATGTTTACGAGTATCTTCAATATATTTTTAACGTAACCGCAATTTACAAGATATACCAAAAAAATCTCTAAACCTGTATAAAATAAATATATACAAACAAAACAAGAAACCATGTAAATACATTTAAATGACGTACCGACATCCGCGTAACGGGATTCCCTACAACGTAAGGTAAAATATACACACACACGATAGGAATACTAAGTGGAGACAATTCGTTATGTCCATTTATTATCCATTCAATGTTCATTGACTGGGGAGACGAGCAATTGTAAATTACAGATGACGTCATCTACTTGAGACGATTAGAGACTAAACAAAAACAACATAACATCACCCTTGTGTTTCCCCGAAGGGGTAGGCAGCGAAATGTCGCCACGATTCCTCAATTGTGTTGTAGGCACGTCCCATTGAATACGCAGTTAGCCTATCGCCTTACAGCTACATATATAATTAAGCCTAGTAGAGACTAAACCAATTATAAAAATATCCGAAATCTATTCAATGTGGCCGTTATATAAATTCCTATATACATAAATAATATATTGTAAAGTAAATATGTGCATGTAAGTAATGAGAACATCGACATATGCAATGTTTATTTTTGTTTACGTACCAAGTGATATAACATTGGCGAATATCGTGAACGAGTAATAAACAATAATATTACTATTTATTGTAGCAATAAGGACATGCAATACGTTTGCACATTGCACTATTTATTTATAATCTGTGAACTGTAGTAGCTTAAAATTCCCATTAAATACATGCAAACGACGACAGACGGAAATTGATACTTTTTTGGCTTTCAATAAACAATTTAGCAAATTTTCAAAATGCACTTCCGCATTAAAGATATCCGGTTATAAAAATATTTATACAACAGCGGATTTAGCGAACATGCAAACGAGACTTATGGAATATCGATATGGCAAATATTTAAAAAAATCTACCTAAACGGCGAAGATATTTTCATACGTGCGACTAGTAAAATGAACAGTTACATTTCAACAATAAAATCTTCACGAATAAAATTTGACAAATTAGTTACGGTGCGAAATGATAAACGTTCGAGGAAGTGAATAATTTCGATAAATGGATAATAACTTGAGTGTGTCTGTGCGTGTGTTTGTGTGAGTCGTGTGAAAAGCGACACAAGCAACAATTATGTACGCGGATGTTGGATATCTCGTGAGATATTTACCATATATCCCCCAACAACAACTGCGAGGTGAATTAAACGCTTTAAAAGTTATATCAACACAATAACGCACGATTGTAATCTTTGCTCGCATCACGCCCATATTTTAAACCAAATTGACCGTTCGGTAAAATTAAACATATCTTATCTTCTGTCTTACCGATCTCAAATATAGATGGAATTTCTTTCACCCGGTTTCTCCGTTGCCAATGTCAAAATTACACGTAAGATTTAACAATATCCGCATTTTACAAAGGAAATATTTAAATGTTATTATTAATTTGTATAGAGGAATGTGGCATTCCCCCCAGTGCTTCGTGACTGAGATGACACAACGCTCACCTGTGCGACAGTTGACCTTCTGTAATCCCGCGGTACAGTCTCATTCTGCTGTTACATAGGTACCTACGTACTCTCCACTCGCCTTGAAGTAAACCAATGAATCAGATTATATATACCCGGCAATATATTATGAAGTTGCGTTTCCGTGTCGGAGGAGACAATTATAAGACCTTACACACCTTGATTCTAATATGAATCGCATGACATCAGCGCAGCCGCTCTACAGGGAGCCCGGCCTCGCTCCAATTCACTAGAAATTTAAAAATATGTTCAATACAACGCCACCGTACGTGCCGGTATTGCTATAGTAAACGTGCTCAGAGGTCTGCCGAGAGCTGTTTACACATATCTAATGCAAATCGCCGGAAAATGTACACCCGAGGCGTACACTCGCATCGAATCCATATTAACGTGATGATACTACAAATCCCCGATTACGTCATCTGCTCGCATGTCCGTCAACAAAAAATCCACCGCATCCGGCTTAGAATTCGTGATGACCACGTTATCAGTGTGAAATGAATGATAGAAGGAGAACCGGTCGCGACACCACTGAGCAATTATACGAGAACAGAGGACTCTGTGAAAATTATGGCGGTGAAAACAATATGCATACACGAATATTTGTTAGGTGTGGAGCAAGAAGAGTGTCGCGCGATGTGCCAGCCGAGGCGAACAATGAGCGAGTTCTCAGCGTTAGAGACCGCGCCTCGCCGCCCGCGAGCCCACAGTCGTGACAGAGGCAATACACTAACGAATAAAATACACACATTTGCCACAAATAATAATTCACCTTCAAAATAATTGCCGCAAAACTCAAATCAGATATAATGGTCGACCGCTCGGAGCAATTGCTCCAGATTGCGAAATTCGCTATTAAAATATGCAGCTTTCCTCGCACCACGAGCGAAGGACTCGGGCGCAATCTTAAGGTTGCCTATTATCCGCCACGCTCCGAAAACCACCAAAAGGTAGCAAGCACCCAGAACAGCGGAAAAATTTTGAAACCAGTTGCACAAGCGACACTCATATTAAACAATATAGACGCGGTTAACTTATAGTCGTGATTATCTATAGACAAAATCTACTAATTGGTATTTAGTTCATCACAATACATTAAACAAGACGATCGTGATATTCACTCCGGTACGATTCGACACAACACCAACAAATGAAACATTATTGCTTACCATTCGAATAGACACGAAGATTGCCTTAATGGTTACTTCCTTACCTGAAACAAAAACGAAAAGTTATAAAATTATGTAACATCACTTATAATAAACGGTAGTAAAACTAGACAAGGCGCTCTCGGTTCGCGCTAACGTGACGTTAATTTTATCCAGAACGACATAAAATTACGTGAAAAGTACGAAAACGTCCGGATGCCGTAACAGCAATCACGGGCGTAAAAGAGATGACGGCGAGCGAACGGGCATTATATGGTGGATTACATACAATAACATCGAACGCGAACATTCTTGTGAAATTACGAAACAAACAATCAAGAAAGTCACAATGTACCTGGCGAATGACAAAGAAAAGAAAGCGCACTCTCTTGCATTATAAAAGCGCATCACGCAGGTATCGTTTATACAAAACTGCCGCAGAACCTTCTCCGGGGAATCGTCGCGAACGAATTAAAATCTAAAATTGAAACGGAAACATTAAGAAAGTATTATACGGTGAGGGTATTTGTCTAACAGTTCCGTTCTAAGTCATCAATCTCGAGAGAAATTTGTGTGAGATAGACATATGTAAATTTATTTATATGTAAATTATTCGGGCAAAAGCTTCAACGATCCTGATAGCGAACGCAAAATTATTTCAGTGCGTGTATACGGAAACATCGAACCAATATTTAATTGGTGTGAAGGCTGCAATAACTTAGGTATTATTTAAAATATATTCAACATTGTCTATGTATTGTTTGCGAGACTAGAGATCATTTACATTTGATAGATCAATGGCAGTATTGAAATTCAATTTATGCGTATTATCGAAATGTTAATACAGATATGGTTGCACAATACTGAATAGACGGTGAACCTTGGCGTTTTCAAAGGTAATGTATTATCAATCATAAATCCGCCAACAATAGAGCACATGGCAGACCACATAGAGGTAGGTGGCTTGCGATACTTCGAGAGGTGGCCCCGAAACGACGCGTGCGCACTGACAGCCGCCGAACAGCCAGTCACGAATTCGAAAACAGATTGATTAGAAAACACGAACTATGTAAACCGTGAATTAACTATCAAAAAAAAAACTAACCCTGACTGATGCTTTCATAAAATTCTTAAGTAAATCGCTAAAAATAAAAATAGCAAATGTTTACTACGATGCGCCCTAATATACATATAATAAAAATTATAATCTTATTAGAAGCAATTGTTTTTAAAAATCTTGAGATAATCGTAATAAGTCATCGAGGAGACGTAAAGCAAATTCTTGTTAAAAGAGAAGGTTAACGGTACATATTTCATACATAACATTAACAGCATATAAAGGCACAGGTGATAAAAATAACAAGCTGCGTTAGGTGACATAATAGGCGAGACTGAGCGCCTCCAAGCTAGCAGAGTACAGGTTGGTAGCAAGATGGCGCCACCTTGACCGCACGCTCCGCGACAACAATTATTATAGCAAGCCCTGACACTTTTAGCACGGTCCAAATCGTTCATCAAAATAAACATCAAAAACAGCGAGTATGCATTGCGACCTTGCTGCGATCGGCAGGAGCTCATCAAGAAAAATTTCGTGTAGATCCGAAACTAGTCACGCTAACCCGGAAAACACGCACGAATAATCTAATACATAATTTAATAACAAGCCCCAATAAAAGACAGGACCGAAAACGATATGAACCTATTTCGATTCATCTTAAAATTTATGCACACCATTGTTTTGCAACACAACAATAAATTATCGAATTAATTAAGTCAAAATCATTATCGATAACAATTAGCAAAGTGATGAACAAAACAAAAGAAATTCAAAGCTCGTTGGAAGTCATTGAAGCGATCGAATAAAAGCGTCCCGTAATGAGGTCGTAGATCAATCAGACAAGAGACGGCACGCGCCGGGCGTTGAGCGCTTGCGCATCACTAGGGTTGCGCCATTAAACGTTTGCCTCTTGACTTTTGAAATATTTTCGATGCACAGTATACACAGTCGAGCAAATTTTAACCCTACTTTGACAGTACGGTGCGAAGTTTATGTTGTAATCAAATAAAGTGTTACAAAGTCAATCATACAAGCAACAGTGTGAAAATAACAAACTCGTTTATATTAAGTTGAATGCCCTTCAAAAACTATTTATATACATATACATATGAATTTACATTTATCTAATTTGCTATGCGATTAACGTTCCAAATCAGACAGACACGTTCTCTAAACACCTCGGCAATCAATCTTTTGACAAACCACGTCGAATGCCATTTCTCGCCACGCAACGTTCAATGAAGATGTTTTACTTACAATTTTAACATATTCCTCCGTAGGTCTTATAAGGCCGGCGAGGTATAATAGTGCGATTCGCGCCGCTCGAGGTCCCCAATGCCACATTTCGAAAGCGAATGGGACATACACATATTAATGGCTTACCATACGCATTACAGCATAACGCAGGTGCAAAAGTTCGTCATGATATCTATTGGCTATCGAATTGTTTAGTAATTGGTTGTTCGTGTCGAGAAAACGTACATACATAACTCTGCTAACTAACTGACGGAATTGTCGGCGAGCCGAAATGCGAATTCCCTAAGGTTCAAAAACCCGTATTTAAAAACTAGCATTTAAAGTTTCCGTTGTTCAACAAACTCAAGGAGATCAATGTATGCAATTACGTACTAAGCAGCTGCCGGTACGAGGCAGACATTATTATGTTGTAGACTAGCGTGAGTAATTACATAAATGGCCATTTACGGACCTTCAATAACAACAACACGATTGGGGTCTAGCCCTTAGCTCCGGCTTGAGAACCTGTTTACAAAATACAATAATAATGAGGTAAAACTAAGAATGGATTCTGAGTAATTGTTCAACGAACATTACACCGTTGATAATCCTATCGTACAAAGTGAAACGTATGAGTGTACGACGTATCCCGACAATCGAATGTGGCCGACAGAGGCCGTTGGAAAGTTAGCAGGTCGGCAACAAGCACAGAATACTAATGAACAAAAGTACGCCCCCTGAGCACGTAGCACAACTCAAAACGGCAACACGACATTATGGAGTGCTTAAGAGATTTAACAGAATATAACACATCCGTCACAATGAAACAGAAATGCAAGGTTAACATAAAATCGAAAGCAGCTACACGACAATTGTAAACTGCCAGTTGGTTAATCTATCCACGTTTAACTCTGACCGCAAAAAAAATATCGGACACGACGAATCGAGGCCTCCTCACGCTGCGACTCTAGTACGGTTCATAACGAATAAAATATAACGACAACAAACCCGAAAAAATTCGCCGTAGAAATAGTTATACGAACAGTTCGACGTCGGAAGGAACACGATATAAAATTTTTACGAAGGGAAACGAGGAGGGGAAATGAA
>DWEE01004008.1:0-10023 GCA_018245755.1 Parelbella macleannani
AGTCTATTTTCGAACTGCCCCCCTTAACTATCAAATTGCCCCCAAGTGGGGCGTGGGCCCCACGTTGGGAAACACTGCCTTAGAGAATTCTTTTTTGTAAACTTTAAGGTGTGCTGGTTTCCTAACGATTTTTCCTTCACTGTTGTAGCAAGTGATATTTAACCTTAAAACGCACATTTTTGTAAAGAGGCACGCGCCGTGAATTTGATCGCAGGACCACTGGAGTGAGAGGCTGTACTTTGAACCATTAGACTATCGCTGCTTCATAGTAGTTATGTATAGAACTTTTTTTGACAGTCCAACTGTAACGATACTCGTTAACACTGATCTAACCTTAGTTTAGCTTGACGCGGGGCAGGAAACAAATAATTAGATAATACATACCCATACAGTTTGCTAACTCAAGTAACATACGTACATTTTGACTCCCTATTATTGCAAATAAACAATAAGCAGTGAGAGTGACACATAAAATTGATACGCAACTTGAAAATAGTCATCTTTGTAACAAATAGCAATGTTATTGCCAATAGACGGCTCGTACGTCACTGGCGCCAGCGGCCGCGCGGCTGGGAATAACTCGGCGTGCTATACTCTGTGTAGCTCCACTTGCTGCTCCGTATGGCTGCGTTACTCAGCGCAGGGGACAAGGCACGTCGCTGTGCAGCGTCGCGGCGGCCGTCGCCGGGTGGACGGCAATGTGCACGCGCCGCACGACGGTGTGGCGGTTCGCCACTTCCGACCGAACGCCTCACATATTTAGAACACAATAAAACTTAAACTAAAATATTATGTCAAATCAAATTTGTATTGTTTTATTATTTTATTGTCCATTAATGACATTTGTGAGAGCGCAAAATGCTATGGAATAAACAAAACGTGAACTCTCATTATTCAGAAGAGACACCCTGTGACACCCGCTCTGAGTGTTGCTCGTTGCTTGTACACGAGCCAATGCTAGGTTGGAATGTACCTACTTGTTTCAACATCACATTTCCTCAGGGTTAATGCGAGTGATTTCACATCGAGCACATTGTTGACCACGGAGTAATTTCATACTGTAGCTATAAAAAGTATCGGCATGTGCGTATGTGTATTTCGTTCTGGAACGTTCGTACTGCGATACTGCAGTCGGTTGATCGGTATCGATAAATCGGTTCAGGTTTGTATGTGTTAAAATTATAATAAGTATAAGAAAATGTTTGTTTTATTTCCGCAAAAATTTTAAAAATAAAAAAACGTAACATCACGCCTGTAATCCCCGAAGGGGTAGGCAGAGAAGTGTATTACACTCCCAAGTTTCATCAGTTACGTTTAAGCCCCATGGAATAGGTGGTGAGCCTATTGCCATACACCGGGCACTATTCCAGACTCCGAGTCACTACTAGAAATTCTAAATTAGAAAAATCTAATAGCACCGGCCCGGTATTTGAACCCAGGATCTTCCGATCGGCAGTCGCGCTTGAAACCGCGCGACAAACGAGGCAGTCAATTACAAACAAATGAAATCGGGATATAATTACGATGCACCATGGCTAATTTAGTAGCCGATCACATAGCGCGAGGGTGCGTATCATGAAAGGATTATTTATGACCATCAGTGAACTGAGATAAGCTGATGATGATAATAGTCTATTATTCAGCAGATACTAATGTTGAGGTATGCCGCAAAAGACTATGAACCGTTTGAAATCAAGAAACAAACGTCGTGACGACGTGACATGACGTGAAGAGTAACAATAACAACATATGCTTAGATGGAGTCAGAAACTCAAGAACGCTCTACATGTAAAATATGCAAGTATTTGTAAAATCCTTAAAATAATGTTTAGGCTAATAAACTTAAAAAACTTATATACATAACATTGCTCTTGGGGTACGTTGAAAAGAACTATATATTTTTATCGATATATCACCAAGGCCTCACCTATTTACTTTCCGCCGAGTTGTCCAAGAAGCGTATCGAGTTACCTCTTCGTAAAGTCCAATTTAGTCCGAAACGAAGTAGGAAAAGCTTAATTTTTACTATTAACATTTTACTTTCATATACATTTATATAATTGGATCTCAGTCAAGTACGGATCATCCGTTAGTGATCATGTTTTATTTCAAATAACCAACATATATTATCGGTAACTTAGAGAAACATTTTTTTTATATTGTTAGTTGATAAAATGATAAGGACTACTTAGATATAATGGATTGTTTTAAAGATACATATATGGAATAGAAGGCTAAGAATAGAACGAATAGACTTTTATTAGTAGAAAGAAAAAGTATTGAGAATCTTTTTATGTCTATAATTAAATGGCAGAATGTCACTATTCCCCATCTCCTACTAATATTATCTTGTAATTACTGAACGTAACAGTCATTTGAGCTCTTGCTGAAAAATATACCAACAACATAGTATAAAAAGGCAACTTGAGATGGATCACCACGATTTGATTTAAGCAATCGCTCATCACGTACCCAGAACACAGATCCGCGACGGAGTTATATCAATTTAATCGTTCGTATTAAAATTCTAAACGCACCGCGACGAATCAATTACAGGGGGTTCTCCGCGGGGTCCCTGAGCATTCAAATAACGCCCTCCGCCCACCGCTGATAGAATTGTTATTGAAGAATGTGCGTGTGATAGAATGCGAGCCAATAAACTTGTAAAATGCACGCTGAAGATCGAGAAGTTGAGTTGTCATATTAAGTGACTGTTTTATTCTATATAAAGGCTGTTTATATACATAATTATGTTAGATAGCGAGTCCCTATATCATTGGATACAAATGAAGTTTCAATAAAATCATGTTCTGCAAATATTTTTAGGTATACGAACGAAGGTTATAGGGATACGAGTATACATATATATACAATAGGAGAAAATAATGATATTTAAGTATTTTCTTAGCGATTGTTGTTCTAAATTAAATTACATTTAAGTGGCTATAACATTAATTTTCAAAAACAAATTTATTACCACCGCGCCATTCGCTTTACAAATACTTTTTAGTACAGTCAAATATGAGCTGAATAAAAATTCAAGTAGGTACATATGACATTCGCTATGAAAAGTGATTACTGGTGTAAGAAGTTGATCACACGGGTAGAGTTTTATACTCGATCATAAATACGACAAACCCTGGTATATTTACGATCAGCAATTCTATGTTAAGTGATAGGACCATAAAAGTTATTTCGTCTTACGCGCGTCAAACGCAATATTGTATTACTCGTATTTCTTATCAATATATCTCTTTTTTTTCTTTTTTAAATTGAACATGAAGTTAAGAGATTGATCATCAACCGGTCACGTTACGCTCATTTTGTTATTGTTTGTTATTTTGTTATTGATGACTTATCCTAAAGTAACTGACTGCCTCATTGGTCGAGCGTGCAAGCATTTGTTGCAAGCGTGATTGCCGATAGGGAGGTCCTGGCTACAAATTCCGGGTCGGGTGCTATTGGATTTTTGTAATTTAGAATTTCTAGTAGTGACTCCGCGTCTGGAATTGTGCCCGCTGTAAAGCAATAGGCTCACCACCTATTTCAACGTAAACGTAACTGGCGAAACGTGGAAGTGTCTGTACGACACTCCTCTGTCTACCCCTTCGGGGATTACATTACACGTGATGTTACGTTTTTTTTCTAAAGTAACAATGATATTTTAACAGAAAATGCGCTGGTAATATTTTTCTTTTGACTTTTTTCTCTAAAGCGCGGTAACCTCTGACTACAAGTACCGACTCTGTCACTGCACCGCTTCCAGTGCAGGAGTGACCGAGACACCATCTCACTACTTCTACCCTTTTACGTCTCGTCCATAAAAAACATGATTATCTTGAAAGCCTCCAAACTCGAAATATCTACGTAAAGCAGTCCGACTCGCTAGATCAAGGTCCCGTAATTGTGTCTACCCCGACAGGTATGAAACATTCAAAATGGTCGAAGACGAAAACGTACTTGTACCCCCGAGAATCAAGATGCGTGGAGGCAAAAAATATGCAAAAAGCTTTGATGATCAAAAAAACCCTGAAGGGCACTTTTATGTGTCGCACATCAATATTTTATGTGACCCTCCTGTCGCTACGTTAAATCAATCATTCTCGTCGTATCTCTTAACATTCAGTCGGTGTGTCCTGTCATCATATTTACGGACTCTTGTGTATCGCTAATATTGAATTCCGAATGATTTTCCAACATGATGGATCCTCTATTTACATAATCCGCTTGTGGATTTAATGCGAAACATTTTGTACATAACCCATTTTTTGTCTATTCACTTATTTAGAAATCGACCGTAACATCAATATTGTATTCTCTGAAGGGGTAGGCAGTGGAGTGTAGTACACTCCCACGTTTCACCAATTACGTTTAAGTCCCATGGAATAGATGTTGAGTTTGTTGCTATACATCGGGCAAAATTCCAGACTACAACACTAGAAATTCTAAATTAGATAAATCTAATAGCACCCGACCCGAGATTTTAAGGCAGGACCTCCCAATCGGCAGTCGCACTTTTAACCACTCGACCAACTAGACAGTCTATTTAGAAATGGAACGTAAGGAAAGACAGCTTTAGATTAAATAACACGCATGTTACCTACATATCTACGCTTTTGTTAACACGGCCAGTTTCTCATGAGGCAGACCCGAAGAAGTCTATCGACGCAGTGTAGTTATTAGAGAACATATCCAAATTAAGCACGCCTGTGTGTGCGACTCTACGCGTTTACGACTTCCAGATAATATTAATTACTTTAAATAGATACTGTAATATAATTAATTTTAAAACAGCGTCCTAAATTCTACAATATTTACCCTACTGTAAGAAAGTCATGCCTGGCAAACGTAACATACTCAATTCTTATTCTATCTAAATTCTTCTGTGTATAGGTACGTGTATGCCTAATTTGGAATAATATTTTGCTTACAAAAATATACTATACTTGTTACATATTTATAGGATCGTGTGCATGTGTGTGCAGTATATATGTGTGTAGTATACCTACTTATATAGTCTCGTAACTAGTGGCGTAGTAGGGTTATCTGAGAAAATTACATAAACTAACACAGTATAAATATCATAATCATCCATGCTGTTTTAATCAATTTTAAATATACTAATACTTTTATTCTAGAACTAGACTAAAGGCATATTCGAGTATGACATTAGCTCATTCTCCCCGTTACCACTACAGCCATAGCTATAAAGCAAAGCACACATCGCGGCCCGTCGCCTGACGGTAGTCCGTAAGACGCGTCCCTCGAGGACCCAGGCCCATCAATTATTATTCCCGCTAACTATTCCACAGCTCCACACGAATATTTGATTCCAGCTGTATATTTCTATTTGCAGCCAATAAGAAAAATTTTTTCGGAGTGAGTGGGCCATTTGTTGGAATCGTTGATTTTAACAGTCTTAATTTTGAAAAAATAGCCGCAAAGTACGAAAATTCGTTTCGTATATTTTTATCGTTTTTCTTCATTGATTATACATGCAAAGTAATAAACTTGTAAAAATTAACAGCAGAACATCAAATTAAGAAGCAACAAAATAAAATTTTAAAAAATGTATAATCCAACTTTTTTATAGGTAGGTACACATTTTGCAATGTTTATGTCACACTAAGCGGTAAACACTAAACACAGTTTAACACACGTATCAGTTACCACCTTACTATTTACCTTTACTGGCTTCCATCATGCTCAATGTATATGCATATTTACTTTTTCCAATTACAACGTACCCATTTGAATGAAACATTTCCCTTGCGGCAGACCTAACCTATACGATTTGTAAGGTTATAGCCAAATATTTTGTGACCACAGATCACAACATTCCCATCAGCTACACTGCATCATCACATTGCTCCAATGCAACCTACATATATGAAAGCACAACGGCAGGGATCTGTCAACTGTGTACTCTCATGATAATTCAATTGAAGTTCACGGACGTCCTGCTATATCTTTTTAAAGCTAAATGTTATTAAATCTAAAATAACAAGATTTTAATGTATGTTGGCTCTATTTTATTTACTGTAGTTCAAATTAATTACGAGCTTATAACCAATCTATGACGTGAAAATCTTGGCTTACTAACTGCCATAATGATATAATAAAAATAAAATAATATTCAAAACAGAAACTGTCTAGCAAAATATAATATAAACCTGTCTAGCTTTTGCCTGTTTAGACCTTTCAAAGAGATTTCAGTAGTTTTATACAGTGTTATAACTTATAATATGGACTAACGCCTTAATGCTTAATACCTAGAATGAAAAAATTTGTACTTATTCGTAAACCAGTTCTCTTTGCGGATATATTATTAACAGGCGTCCCTACGGATAATTTCATATGAATTAATATAAAGTCACATGTAATTTTTCATTCCAAAAGACTTGTAACTTTAATTATGACTCGTAAACTACTTTGAAATTTATAAACTTGCATAGATGTAAGTTTGGCATCTTTTATTGCACCACAGCCGTCGCGTGCTCAGCGCCATCTAGCGGGACCTAACGAAGATTTACCAAGACAAAAAGTGAGTTGTATTCAAGCCACATTGATTTGTTACGAACGGAATAAGGCTTTATTGTCCATTAAAATGCAATAAAAGTGGAACAAATGAGAATAAAGTTACGAATAATCACATCCATTAAATTTATATATAAACTAAGTATTTTTATTTAAACTGTCAGTAAATTGTAGTTTTTAAAAATCATAGACCGTTGCAAATTCAAAGCATTACTTTAAATCTTAAGCGTACTTAAATAATATGGTTATTATAATATTATAGTCATGAGGAATTGGATATAAGGCTATTATTTTTGTCTCATCATTATTGACATGGAATGTTCAGTTGTCATTAAATATCTGTACAAACTCCAAAAATTATTCTTAAGATTGTTCAGAGACGCATTAAGGCTTGCATTGACTAAATCGGAACGCCTTATACATATGTACGCATTGCAATTTGCAATGTTTTAACGGCACGTACCTACTCAATTTTCTACAGCGAGAATTGGTACAAGCGCTCTCAGTTACCGCCAGCCTTTTGCCGGACAGATAAATGTCAGACATGAGTCTTCTCTCAATATCCACTTAGAACACATATCTGGTACGATGAATAATTTTATTATTTATTGGTACTTTGATGATTCATAGACCCATAACACTTTTTGTGTAGTGTATAAAAAGGTAGACGAAGCCTAACACGTATGTTACGTGTGTAAGATCGTCTACGTGTATGTGTGCGTGGCTGCGCCCACCGCCCTGTGTTACCTACGTTATACGTAATAACTCAGTGCGTCTCTAGCCGGCTTGCGTTTCACTTTTCGTCCCCGTCCGCATATTTAACAGGTTTATACGACAATGGTGTGATGTTATCTTAATTCAGTTGAATTTATAATTATATTAGAATTTAATACCACAACTGATTTATAAACATTTTGAAAATAATAATAATAATATTAAAAAACAAAAGAAATAACAAGATTTATAAAAAAACTCGTATAAAACGTCCTTGTAAGGCATGGCTGTGAGTTATGAGCCTAATAGTAGGTGATTATGAATGGTTGTTGCATCTCATTAGCATCCTCACATTAGCTATATTGTCTGTCTCGTTGGTCGATTCGTTGCAAGCGCGACTGCCGATCGGGAGCTCCTGGGTTCAAATCCCGAGTCGGATGCTATTAAATTTTTCTGATTTAGAATTTCTAGTAGTGACTCGGAGTCTGGAATTGTGCCCGGAATCGTGCTCGGTGTATGGCTATAGGCTCACCACCTATTCCATGGGACTTAAACGTAACTGATGAACCGTGGGAGTGTACTACATTCCTGTGTCTACCCCTTCGTGATGTTACATACGTTGGTAAAGAAATACAGTCGCAGTTCAACTGGCTTTAATTTATTGATGTTTTTGCAACTTAAAAATACAGATAAAACAAAATCTATATAATGGACAGCTTATAAAAATACATGGGAAGGAAATTTAAAACGATTGGATTTAAAAAGTGCGTTGTGTATGTGTTTGGCTAAACAATGAAACATTATACTAAACACTACTAGACATTACCCATTATTTATTTGCTGACGGTACAAATAGAAAGCAATACGATAAATGGCGACCGCCACGTACCTACGAGTAGCGACAAATAAAACTGAATTTACATCGTATTAAAGTACACACTGTGACGATACGACCCGCGACGGTATGGCGATACTGCGGTACATGTCGCACGACGCCCGCGGGTGTCGTCAAACTCGATATTCCCGATAATTATCGGAAGGTTATCGCATGCAATTGTAAGGACTCCTTGCTGTATCAGATACGGAGACGATACGATTAATCGTGACCATTTATTATACTGATTTTAAAGAGGCATCGCAATGTAACAAGTAAATCAGATTGCACTTTTGCGGTAACTCTGAAAAAATTTTGTAACATTGAATATCTCTCTCTGACAGTGAAGGAAAATATAGTGGAATGTATGCAGTACCTACCTACGCCTTAATTTTTCCATTATATTTTCTAAGATACGAAGTCTAACAGAACACACTTCTCTAATATCTTATCCGTTTACATTTTGACAATGAGAGTAAATGAAACAATAAAGGACTAAAATTGTGGTACAAAATATAATCTGATATTATATTCTAATTATAAATCATGAACAAATGTGTCAAAAATAAATCACAGAAAATTGTGTAAAATATTGAATCTTTCCAAATCCAATACAAGAATTATCAGTGTCATAAAATCATTTAATTTCCTCCTCTCGTGTATGTTTATTAGTGATAATGCAGCACAGGTATTTAAGTTTGGTCAGTCATTAGCTGGCCATTAGCTGGCAGTTAGCGCAGGATAAGATTAAGTGGCGAGCTCCCGTATTGGAGGCCAAACTCCAGCTCGGATCGCAGCGCCAACGAAATAAGTAAGGACCTAAGCATAGAAACATTCAACTTTTCTTCAAATAGCTTCAGTAGTGTCGTAGAGTGTAAATTGTAGAGACATGGGTCGTCGTAAACGTTCGTGGTCGTTACGGGTCGCAGGCTTAGTGCCAGTTTGCATGCCTGCGCTGATGCACCTCGCTACAATATCGTCTTGTGCAGCCTAATCTATTTCCAGTCACACCAATAGCCGGAAAGTCGTTATGAAACCCTATGTAGAAACACGTAACACATATATATTTATTGTTACGCCTATTTCCCAAGGGAGTGGGCAAATACTAAGAATTTTCATCATAAGAATATACATATATGTTTTGATAAATATATCGTTGCCAATTGAACTTTTTTTTAAAATTTGGTTTAATCTTTTAATCTAATTACAATTTTCTTAATAATTGAATTTAGTGACATTTTCAATTCATTTTACTGTATCCCCTTTTACTTTGCCGTCACACATCCCAAAGAGTGGCATCGCTACACTATCTTGTTATCCTGATGTCTTATCTTCACTATAGAGTGAAGATCATCTTCAAATTACTCCAGCACCTATTTGTGCATCTTATGTTAATGTATTCGGAAGGGAAGTTGTGATAAACAAACCTAGTAGGCACACGACAATATAACCAATATAAATTAACATATTAACATGGCATAAAGATACACGTAATGAAGTTAGTGTATTAATTTGTTTTCTATAGGTATATTATACAATATTTTAACTATTTTAGGTGTTCGGACCCTTAATGGACACTCATCGCCTTCTTTGTACACGATTATTTTCCTCTTTTCCCCAGAAATCGACTGCACATATCAATGCTGTTGCGCCTGCAGTATGCCTGCGGGTATGCCTTTCTCGTCGCAGTTATTGGTCGTACTTAGAAATTAAATTTATTTGTATTATATCTATCAGCGTTTTCAGATTCCCATGTTAGATATTTTGTTTAACTTGTGTTAGCATTATACTTATTTAACATATATTATTTTCCTTTTACATAATATGGTAATACTTATTGTGGCGCTAGTGGGGCTAGTGGCGTAAAAAGGAGTTGCTGGGACTAACAGGTTCCCGCC
>DWEE01004009.1:0-10023 GCA_018245755.1 Parelbella macleannani
CTTACATTTTATCAAGATGGCGGTAATTATAATCACTACATAACACAATACGTTCATAAATCAAAACGTTCATAAATCAAAAAGTCTGTTAACTTTAAAAATAGCGTTGACGTTGTTAATTTCTCGCGTCCTAATCACCGAAAGTAATACGGCAATAATGAACTGTTATCAACATATAATTTGATTAGCTGTAAATTAAATCACCGACACAACTTTTTAACGATGACCAATACTCAGAGATATCCGTTTCCGAACGAGTTTGGGACGACGTTAGCGGAGCAGATTAGAAAGTTATTATCGATGATCTAGATCCAGATAAGTTTTTTTTCTGTAAACAACTATTCTTCCGACACTGTCCTCTGATAACATCTCCTTTTGTCCTCACGTTTCTGTGAACTGGAACGCTGAACCGAACTCCGGTACAAGACTACCTTTAGCTTCCTTTCATAGGTATGTATGTATGTACATAAAAACGAAACTTTGTTTAGTACCTAAATAGTTTGCCGCCTACAAAAATTGTCAGTCATCACCATAAATTGTGGAACGATGCAAATCGTAAATATAATTTGTTAATTATTGACATTTAAATTTCATAGATAACGTTATGGGGAATGAATTGCGACGCATTGCGCTTACGATAAAGTCATCCCATAAAACAAGTTCGAGATGGTACAAATCTAATAGAGATAAGTTATGAAATGCAAACAGTTTACCTATATCTTGGGCGATGAGTAATGCTGTGAGACTCTCCGTTCCTCGCTAGTTAGGCGCGGAACCAGTTTGATGGGCCACACCACGCTGTTCTAGACAAGCAGATAGCACCCTCATAATTGTATTTATTCAAGAGAGGTAAATACTGCGGGCCGGTAATTAACATTCTATAATGATGTTCCGCGCTGCGATCTGTCGCTGGACGGGGTAATGGAGAAATCCGATCTATTTATCGTACTTATCGCGAAGTTGTTTCTAGAGGTTCAACCGTTGAAATGTTTGTCTGTTATAAACGGAGGAAATACCCGTAATTCTATTGCATTTTGTATCTGTTTGGTGACACTTCTTAAAGTACAGGAAGTCATTTTGCTGTTTCCGTCCCATTCGTTTATTTCATTGAAAAATTTAATTAACTCTGACTGACTTTGGCTCATACAATACTGTGATTCGATCTGTTTAGAATAGTCTTTTGGTCTTGATGCTAAATTGTAATTAAATACGAAGAGAATCTTTATTTACATCGAGGATGATTGACGAGTTGGATAATATACTAAGTAGATATAACTAGAATATTAGATTACCCAAATGTAGCACATATTATACATTAACTTCAAACCGAATACTACAAAGTATTATTAAGCATTGTTTACCGTGCATTGAAAAAAAGGTTAAAGCTTTAAGTGTACTAGTCTCGCTACTTTACTGTATACGGAAATCCAGATACTGAATTTGCGAAGCATTAGTCGGAAACAAATGCGATGGGTAAAGAGATGATATCTAGTCAGATTCCAGGCAATCTGTGTACAGCGGAATGCCTAACGGATGTGTCTGGGTTCAAACTGGGCGCTGCGTCCAGAATGACAAGCGGACTTCTTGTCTCCGCGTCAGTCGAGCTCGCAGGCTATTATACCTGAACTACCTCCGAAGATTGCTGCATCGATATGTCGTCACTTAATAAATATCCTCTTTGTGTTTGCGTTTTCATTTCATTACTACATCTTCACAATCCATCTATTTAACGAGTTTTATAGAGTATATCACTCGTGCCTAAGATAGTTTTGGGGTTTGTAGTATTACTTTCAAGAGCACATGCCATGTATTTTAAGATAATTAGAATATTTTATTGCCCTCCAATTGCGTCCTGATTCAAATATGTCTCGCGACACGGCCTCGCTATCGGTATATAATGAAAATGGATGGCGCGGTTCGTTAAAAATATTCCCCGAGTTGAAGGTACTTAGTGGATTTATGTGAATTGCTTTACCCAATAAAGTAAGAGATGTCTCGTAAATCGTTAGAACACTGAAGTGAAGTCAGGCGACACCTAGAGTGGGCGCATCCACCGTTAGGCGTAAAGCTTTGGACACACTGCGGATTAAAACACACCGTGCACTTCGCTCGGCGGCGGCCCCACAATAATTCAGATTTATTATATCGAAGCTCAATGTTACGTGAGATTTAAATATATTACGTGCTAGACAAATTAAAACGATTTTTAAATTTCTTATGTTATGTATGTTTTTTTGCACTTAAAAAAAGCGAAATAAATCATTATAAAATAAAAATTGGTATTTCTCCCTTTAATCATTAAGTAAAATAACATTAATTTATTACATAATTAAATAAAGTGACAGCAAATATTGATTATAATATGAAATGCTGCAATTCTATACTGACTTATAGGTTGTATTTAAAATGAAAACGGTATTTGATTTATCTAGTAGGCAGTAGTAATATTACAATTTAACAGTCGTTTTAATGTAGGATACGTTGATGGTTGGCTGACTTTGCCGTAAGCGACTTGAGCGCTACAAATAGTTTAGTCTTCGAGCTAAGCATCAATGTCAAACGCGCAAGCAGTTACCGTCGACTAGTCAACTCACTGAAGTTGATTGTAGGTCAATAATGAAAAATAATATCGTAATAGGATCTAATTCGAACTGGTATTAACAAAATTATACAAGAAACTAATATTATACTTTGTTAATGACTCAAGACATATTCATAATGTTGCGTAATACAAAATCGCGATTTCAATGGCGTAATTATAGAATAGAAATACTAACGGACCGCACGCGTACTGACAAAGGCTAGGTGGGAGATGTAGCCGAAGCGAATACATCCCACACAAAATCTATCCAATAAATACCCAAAAAGCTTGTTCTGCAAGCATTCCGCGTCTATTGTGTTCCTTGCAGATATATCTTGCGTAAGGAACTAGCTATTCTCGCCGGTTATGCTCTCGCTCTACCCACCTTCAAAGATCATCGACAATAACTATCAAACACGTCATGTACATTACGGGCCCGGGTTGCGCGCTTATGTTGAGCGAAAGATCGCGGGCAGAAATGGACAGGCGACAGAGTTTCGTGGTACGTCAAACGACTTTCGTATATCGACCGCAATGACCGGTTAGCTAATGCAATAGTTGACAAATCGCTCAATTGTCCCGGGTCGGTAGGACGTCAGTGCCGACTGGTTGGGTGGCGGGTTGTGCAACTGGTAACTTGGCGACTCCGGTCCGTCTGACGAATGCCGGAAGACGTTTAGCTTTATTGTACTTTATTGCGATTGGTCAAACGGCAAGTATTTGTCGATTTGTATTTGAATACATATTTCCATTACTCGTAGTAATTGAACAAACTGTTTCCCTCAAATTAAATTCCATCCCGTCATGTTCGCGTTTACGACTTTTGATTTATTCAAATGTTTCTATGTAACCATACTATAATGTGTTATATACGTATTTCTGCTGAATGTGTTGGAATGAAGTAAACCTATGAATTATCTTAAAATTATAATATTATTTTACCATAGTTATAAGTCGCAATTTTGCAATCGACTGCTTCGTTGATCGAGTGATTACAAGCACTATTACCGATCGTGAGGTCTTGGATTTGATTCCTGGGTCGGTATTTTACTTAGATTTTCTATAAGAAATTTCTTGTAGTGGGTCAAAGTATGGATTTGTGCCCAATGTATGGCAATAAGATCATTAGGTATTCCATGGTGAGACGTAACTGGGGAAACGGGGGAGTGTACTGCACTTCCCTGCCTACCCCTTCGGGTATTACAAGCTTGATGTAACGTATAGGTACTTGCAATTCATAACAATAATAATATTAACAATTTTATTTAGTAATTACTATATTCTGAAGAACCAAAAAGCAATCAATTTGGAATAAAGTTTCATAAATAACGTTTAATGTTATAAATGAAAAAAAAACATATTTTTTGCCCGGCAATAAATTTATTTTCGAACGCACAGCAGGGTGTTATTTGCAATTTTCTCGACTTCTAAAAGATTTGCATAAATATGAAAATTCTTCGCTCGTGGTTGTGCTCTCTTTGGGCAGTTTGTATTTTTGCATGGCTATTATTCATTATTTTTATTACACCATTATTTTTATATCTTCAAATTGTACACCTTCTTTTTGTGTCGACCGAATCACAATTCGCAGTTACCAAAACAATAGCGTATGGGATGGAACCATAATGACATTGCTCAAATAATTCTACAATCGAACACTTTATAACTGTAATAATTCGAAATTTAATAAATGTTTCTTATTTATATTATGACTGACTTGTGGCCTGATATTGGTATAAAAATTAAAGACAAATTGTGTATAAAATTAAGATTAAAATTAATTATTAATGTTAAGTTAATATAAATAAAGTAAATTGCATGACAAGAGCTCATCGTGTCAATGTCTATGAACTAACGTTATAATTGATTTTAAAAGTGTGAAAAAAAGAGTTCAAATTAATTTGCACGCACGTTGCACGCATAACGTTGTATTTGATGTACTCGTTAGATAAAAATATTTAACATGTTTTTTTTTCACTTTACGGGCCTTAAAAATATCCTTCTTGTAGATTTACTTCCCAGATTTGGTTTTCGTTTTATGGTTATCGCATCTGCTCTTTAGCAGATTGTTATCTAAAGGGTTAATGTTTTGTTAAGCTCCGCGTGATAATTTCGGTTAATTTAAGTTTTTGCGTTATTATGATATAGATGTATCTGTTGGTTTTTATGTTGTTCATTTTTTGAATATATGAAATTAGGCTCAGCAGGACTTTTAAGGAGGCTTGCAGACACGTTTAAAAATATTTTGTATATGTAATAGTAACGTAAATACCATATTTACTCCTTAACAGTACAAAATAGATTCGATTTTTTTTCATTGATAAATTCAAACACAGTTTGTGACATACATATTAGGAACAAGTTTCGTTTGAAACCGATAGCAGTTGTAGCTTTAAAGGTCATAGATTGTCTCAGATTTCATAGCGAGCTTTAGCAATTTTAATGTAGTGTTGTACGACATTTCCATACAATATTTCATTGTTGTGTCTTGCGTTAATTGTAATAAGCTCCGACCGGGCTCAGCCGCGGTGTAAATAATTAGGACAGAATAAACAACTATAAACTGTATAGCCTGTGGAGCTGGAATAGACGTTGTGAGAAACCGTACTATTGATCTACATTATTGGCACTGTGCAGATTATTTTTGCATGACTTTAAATATTTTATATCAGGCAGCCTTGTTACTTGAGTGGTTGCAAACGTGACCGGTGAGCGGAAGATCCTGAGTTCGATTCCCGGGTTGGGTATTGTTGGATATTTTTAGATTCACATTCTTAACAGTAACTTGGAGTAAGTATTTCGTAGGTTTATTCCTTTTCTAAATGGGAGCATTTTAGTCTGCTGACTTATTCCATGGGACGTAAACGTAACTATGAAAACGTGGGAGTGAGTACACTCCCACGTTATGACATCTCGAATAGGTAGGCAGAGGAGTGTTACTACACTCATATTATGTCATATTACACTTCGAGGACATTGTCATATTACAATTATCTCGTTATATTAATTTGTTCAAATAGTAATGTAATGTAAATAATAATGTAAATGTAAGGACGTGCTGCTTTCATATTTAACACGAATGTACAAAAACTGAACATCCAATCATTAAACTAAGGCGATTTACAGCGCACGGGTATCCACGTTCAGGGCAAATGATGTAAATCTACACGGGCACAAGCGAGATGAAATCGAGAAAGCAGTCGCCAATACTGAAATTTATGATATTTAGAGTCTAGATTCTATTAGCGGTGCAAGTGAATCGTGTGAAACACAAAGAAATCTACGAATCTGCGGGCGAGCGGCCGGCGCGGCTACCTATGCACCGCGAAATATTTCCCGAGATGCATCGGCACGAGTGCGATCTGCCGATATGTTGGGAGCGCGAGTTCGAATCGTCTATCGAGTCTATGATCGGCTCCGACGAGGGGTCACGCGCGTTAAACGTAAATCAACATATCTCGCGACGGGAGATCTAGCCGAGCATGCGCCCGCCCAACAAAAACTGAATTTTATAGCCGTAACACTACACCTGGGAAAAAATCTATATAAATTGGACAGCCCGAGTAAATGACCCTGCTCCTGCCTCGGACACCCCAAACACAAATACATGTACCTACATTATTGAGCCTTTTTCTATATCTTTTCTTTACCTTAATGGTTTAAATTCGATACATGTTTCTAGTCAGCAGATTATTCTAACGTATATTCAGTTTTAAATAATATTTGTATCTACATAATATCTTAATAGTATTGAAATCCGAAGTTATACAAATCACCCGTTTCCTACATTTAAAAGGGATCGCCGAAACAGGCTTCTTTTATTGAGACAAATATTTTCTTAACACAATTACTAAAAATCTCTCTCGTTTTGTTTGCTGTCTAGTTTTCAGCGATGTAGCAATCCCGTTATGATATATGGACTGCAGGTCATAAGCCTCGCTCTGTTTTAGTCAATTATCAGGTCATTCGTAAGGGTTCTTACGATAGAAAGTGCAAAAATTATTTCTTCCAAAAAGGCAAGTGTTTTGTTTGTTTCTTTTTGTTACCCAATGACTTGTACATAAAATATTTTCTAAATAAATTGAATTTGCCCCCCGTATCAATTGTGTCATATATATATACCCAAAATATTCATCGTTCTGCAATGTTAAGATTAAAACTTGCTTTCCATCCTAACATTTATGAAATGCTAAGCTAATTTTAATTGTAAATAATATAGCACTTATAATAATACATTACAATAAAATTTCATTTGTATAACGACACCAATCAAGTGTATAGCACGTGATCGATGTGAGCCCACTTTATATAGATTTCTTCGAAGACAATTAATGTATTTTTATAATAAAGATAATAATTGTAGCTAAATGTAGTTGATACAAGCGAAATGATAATGTAAAGGAAAAAAGACGACTGCAGCTCGATATTGGTATAATACGTAGGCAGCAAATTGCAGCGTTATGTCGTATTCATTATGGTCGCATTCGATGCCTAGATCGAGTTGGATCGGGCGGGCGAGCGTCGTCCGGCTGTGCGCGGCCGATCGAGGGGCGATCTCTATCTCACAATCGATTCTTATCGTGACAGTTTTACGCGTCGTGTCGCGATTTCACTCCTTCCGAAGCGTCGGCGTCGGGCGGATCGACGGGAATGTGTCCATGTCGCTTCTAGACGAGTATCATTTATAACTCTTTGCCCTTCATATTTAGCCAACTGGATTAATAAACATCTTTCCGTATTAAATGTAATTACATCCGTGAATGATACGAGTTGTATCTGCTAGTATCTATTAAGTGCCACTCTGACATTTTGAACACAGGTTACTTAGAATACTTTTTATATCAAGCTCTCAAAGAGAATAACCGTGGTAACGCACTCAGTAAATATATGGGTGTCCTTGAGAACAAACTCGTTATTAAAATACTATGCCTATAGATAATTAATTGATGTGCAAATGGATACTTTAAAGTTGCACAAATCTGGTATTTTCCCACTAATGGTATAGAGTTATTATTGTTAGGGCTTATTCCACCAGGCTCGAATGCTTACACCAGTATACATATAAAGTGCCGATTAGAGAATGACATGATTGACTTTTTAACGACACTTTACTTCTAATGAGAATTAATACTTCAAAACGTTACTAGCATCTTCCTACATAGAGACGCGGCACCTATCCGCGTTAGATATGTACGTTGGTTTGTTTATTCGAAGTGGAGCGATAAAAGGTCTATTGACGCTCTCGATACTAGCCGTCAGCTCGTAACGTACGGCCATCTGAAAAGAAATCTCCGCGCTAAAAGCGTTGGAAGATAGTGGACGCTTACATCCTTCCGATATCGGGTGGGTTCGGACCGGTGTGATAGCGCTAATGAACCCATGTTGCCGTCACAGAACTGGCACGGTTTGAACGATGGCGCCGCCATTAGAGAGAAACCCAAGGCCGGCCGAGGGAGGACAGCTCCGGTAATTATATAAAACAACTAACGCTTGTCGAGCTGCGGAGCCACTTAGCTCGCAAATTCTATCTAGCCCTAACACTAGCGCAGTTGACGCGGAAGAAATACTGCGTTGTCAATGCTTTCGTTTTACTTAGCGCGGTAAATGATTGTTACATGTTGATTACATTAGATAACATCCAATGCGGTGAATGTAGAAGATGCGTCAGGACTGTGAAGATATAAATTTTGGGCACTAGATGCTCTCTGCCTCTCCATAAAAGACTTGGCTTGATAATATATTATTGATAATAAAACTCTATACAAATGATGTCTTAATATCGTAATGCATATTTTTACTTGCTTAAATTAAACAATTTAAACACAATCTTCAAATTTAGTTCTTGTACTTGGAAGTCCGAGCTCTCTGCCCATCTCTTAAGGGACCTGTCGTGTGGTATACTAATAACAATAAAATGGATAACGAACCTTGGTATTGGATGTGCTAAGTGATTCCATGTAATGAAATATAGTTAGCACTAAGCGTGGAATTTGTTAACTAATTTGATATCGTAAACGAAATTGAAGCGAGGGTGGCACACGATCGACGTTCAGACGGTCCGCAATAACAGGCCGCAGCACACTTACCACGATCTCGATCGGAGGTGCTAGGTGAGGATCGCGTCGTGATAGCAGCAACAATCTTGTCCGAGAACCGCTAGATTGATAAATGAAAATTGAGAAGGGCCTGTATCTCGGTAGTAATTGTACGGCACACAACACACGACCCCGTTTGCGAGACGTTGCAGTCGTGCCCGGTGTTGCCAGGTGTTTGCGTTATGTTGGATATTTTAATATGTCAAGCCGTTTGCACATATCGTATTACTATTGCGAATAACTTTCCATTGTCAGTTGTGATGCGGTTGAATTTTAGTTCATAATTTACGTCAAATATTGAATCACTAATATTGTCAATGATGAACCGGAAAATTCCATTGCGTTTCATACTTTTAATTTTTTTTTATATTTTATGTAAGCGGTGATAGGTTATTCTTTTAGAATTAAAACAACTCTAGAGTTCCGGGTTCAATACCAGGCAAGTATCTATGTCTTTCTTTTTTAAGAACCTTTTAAGATTAAATAAGATTCGCTAAAGCTAAAGAAAACTCATATGAAACACTGCACATCTTAATGCAGATCTATTCTTTAATTTAAAAAGTAAAATCACGTCTATCATTCCCGATGGAGTACGCAGGAGAGTTTAATTCACTCTCTTATTTCACCAGTTACGTTAAATTTATTGCATTAAAAATATATAAAATTTGTCCGTAAATTCCACATAGTTCACATGGCGACCACACACTACGTCTAATGTCAAAATATAAGATACAGCGGCCGCAGGCGTGTGTTAGAGAACGTGTACGCATTTGAGTCGACAATCACCCGCTGACGAATAACTATAGACATACATACATACACACACACATGTATGTACTTCGGTTTTTGCGTTAAATGGAACAATTATTATGAGTATGTTTTCGTTCCTTACTATGATTAACAGTTGTTATTCGCTTAACAAATATATATAATAAGTGTTTTGTCTACGCACGTTTTATTAATTGTTCATTTTTATCAATATACTAGCTTTTGTCAGCGACTTCGTCGCGTTGAATAGTTCCTTTACAGCAGCATTTTGAAGTTTTTTAGTATAGGTACTTCGTGTGCATTTCGTCACCGCCCCGCCACAACAAATAGAGGCATAGTAAACATAAACAGATTTGTTTGATCTTTCATGTCAGCGCTGGCTTGTGGAGGTAATATGTTTTTTGTGCCGTATAATTTTAGATCTATAATATTTTCTAAAATATTTATTTGATTCATATAGCGTAAAAGACAATTTTGATCTATATTAAACGGCAAAGCTAACGAACGCATTTATTTAGGTAAGGACTAATACTGAACAGAGGAAAACAGCCTCGAAAATAACGTGATATTTTAAAGTAA
>DWEE01004010.1:0-10023 GCA_018245755.1 Parelbella macleannani
TTTTTCTAATTTAGAATTTCTAGTAGTGACTCGGAGTCTGGAATTGTGCCCGGTGTATGGCAATAGGCTCACCGCCTTTTCCATGGGACTTAAACGTAACTGGTTAAACGTGGGTGTCTACTACACTCCTCTGCTTACCCCTTCGGGGATTACAGGCGTGATGTTCCGTTTCATAGTTTATTATTGTTATTGGCAAAATGTGTATTGTTGATAATATTACTGTAGTTTAAAATTTTATAAATAAACCTATGTATTAACCTAAATCCATATGTAATAAGCGACAGCTACGTAATGAATATGTACAATTCATCGAAACCGAAACAAAACCAGCAAAGGCGGAAAATTGAACAGATGCCACTGATTCGAATACCTTTATCATGTTACGTTGCCTCGTGAACAAGAAAGTTTCGCTCGTACAAGGTAATTTTGGATGCGGTAATACGATTCTAAAATTTCATTAAAATTGCCCTACTTAGAGCATGAATGTAATAACACTTACTTGTGGTTGTATTTATATAAATTTGATTCAATTTTATTTTGTTAAAATTGACCCACTTACAGCATGACTGTAACCACACTCGAGTGTAGTTGCATTTATACAAATTTGATACAATTTTATTTCTATAAGTCAACTGTTGTTTTTTTACCATTAACTATTTCTTTGTTTTGTTTGCTCAGATTATGGTTGGAAAACGTAACGCCACGCCTGTAATTTCCGAAGGGGTAGGCAGAGGAGTGTAGTACAGTCCCAGGTTACACCAGTTACGTTTTACGTCCCATGCAATAGGTGGTGGATGTATTAATGAAGAGAAGTTTTGTAACATTGCTACAATGTAAAGCACCCTCAGTATCCCTTAAAAAAAATCTTAGAGGTTTTCCAAAGAATTTTATGTGAAAAATTTGCTCCTATTTTGGAAAGCTGTAGGAACCTTCTCTTGCCCTATATATTTTCCAGAAATAACCAGCGCGACCACGTCGTTTTCCATCATATCGATGTATCGACATAATTTGGAGATATAATAATTAGACGTCTAAATAAAATCAAACCTCACAACAGAAGCTGATATTTAAACATGTTCTAAGCCATACTACATATTAAATGTCTCGCTACGGCAAGAGCTCATGATGAAGAGCCTCGTATAGGCACGAAACTAATTGGGCCATCCCGAAAAACGTATATATGTGAGTTAAGCCGACACATTGTATAATTATCAGTACTAAATCATTACAATTCTATGTATGGTCATATTGTGTTGCATAAATATGCCACCTTCAATATTTTAGTATCAGAACAACCAACACGCGTCGAAGCCCAAACATTGGTTTCCACAAATGATAGTACAGTAAGTATATTGCCTTAGAAAAACCTTTGCCCTAAGTGGATGAGTAGGGATGTTACCGAAAAGTAATATGCAAGCATCCAATATTTGATGTTTTGCGTTTTGGAAATGGCGCCTTTTCTTCGCTTATAGAACATCTTATACAACAATAAACCTTGAACAATCATAATCGGAACGGCATACAAAATATTTCTGCAATGATTTCGTCAATTATACTGTTGTGGATTGAAAATTAAATACAGATAGTCGAGCACATTGCCAGTAAAGTTAATTACTGTGCACCGTTCAGGAACCAAATAACACATGCAAGTATTTTTAGAGTTGCTTAGAGTGAACAATGCTATTGGCGGCCTTATCGTTAATTGACGTTTTTTTTCCAAACAAATGGCTCATTTATCAGTCAGTAATCATCAACAGTGCAATCATACCTTTTATCGTTCAATTTTCTGAACGGCTCTCTTCTAAGAACGAAGAGAAATAGGCCACAGAAATCAGGTCATAAATTGATCAACAATAATGGTTGGTGAATACAATTTTTTTTATTATTCAATAACTATCTCTCTGTACGATTAAATATCGTTCGGTGTTGATAAGTTTCCTAAATAAAATTTTCGGGTAGGAAGGAATCGCTTACTGTTATATTCAGTTTCTACGAATAAAGTGTAATAAACTCTAGAAACATTTTTGAATAATGGGCACTTGAAGTACCTGATCTTTAAACGACCGCTTCGTTGACCGTAAGAAATGAATGATGCAATTCTTAAAATTTAATATGATTAAGTTATGCCTTAATGTACGTAACTTTAAAGATAAATTTGTCATTATATAAATATCGCTGAAATACATTTTTGAAATGTCTAAGATGTACATTTTGACAATCATTTATTATACAATCACCTCGTAGACAAATAAAAAGTTAATCACTACATGATTGATGTTCACAAAAATCCAACCACTGACCACTAAAATGTCGTGTAGTATCAGATAATATTGATCAGCTGCAATACTCATTTTTCAAATTGACGTATTCATATTTTCTTAAACAAAACAAATATTAAACAAAAAACTACCATACCAGCAACCTACGTTACCCCATCCCCCCTTACCCGTCTTCCCAATATTGCAAACATTATTAAAGTTACCCAAGGTCGTGCCTAAGTTAGCAAATCCAACTGCAGACAGCTCATACCGAAACATTATGAGTAGCTTCTTGTCAAATGTTCTCTTCATACTTCTCTTTTACCGCCAAAAACAAATTTGTAGATAATAAAACGTACGAAGCAGTACTACATTTTTATATTCCAACAGAGAACAGGGTCAGTAGTTCCTGGGTGAAGTTATGACGAATGGTGTTCGCGAAGTTTCCGAGCCGGGATTCCATCCTTCATCCTGTTTGAAAAGTTAAAGATATTTTACAGATCCAAGGTATTTTTAAATTGAAACTACTCTTAGTGTCTATGGTTTATTTGCTTGAAATTGTATCACGCTTCCGCTTTATAGTGTCTAAAGGAATATCTTAACGTTAGGTTTATATAAGACTGCCTCGTTGGTCGAGTGGCTGCAAGCGCGCTTGTCGATTGGGAGATTTTGGGTTCAATTCCAGGATCAGGTAGTACTGAATTTTCTAATTTAGAATTTCTAGCAGTGACTCGGAGTTTGGATATGTGCCCGGTGTATTGCAATAGGCTCACCACCTATTCCAGGGGTCTTAAACGTAACAGATGAAACGTGGGAGTGTACTACACTCCTCTGCCTACGCCTTCGGGGATTACAAGCGTGATGTTACCTTAGGTTTATATATAGAGTAATTTTTAACGATTTGTCAGATTAATTATGGTTATTCCTATCAGAATTCGTTACTGACCTTAGTTTTCTGCATTAAAGTCTTCCTTTCAGGTGATTCGTGCAGCGAAAGACATGTCTTGACAGTACTTTTACAAAACTATATACTCGTATAAGTTGAATCTATTAGCATAGGTATCCGTTCCTCACTTATTTTAATTAAAACTCTCCTCGTCGTATATAATACTCTTAACACGTTCATGAAATAGTTCATTAAATGGAAAGCCAATGCTTGAGCAAGACAAGCATGACCTTTTTTATTCACCGACCCCAATGAGCCGAGCCGTTCCATAATTCGTTTACTACTCAACATCCATGAAAAATCCACTGAACTCACCCCGCAAATCCTATCCACCTCGAAAACCGTAATGCAAGGCAAGGAACCACTCTACCAAAACAGATTAACATTTCCAACATTATTTGCTCGAAAGACCACTTTGAGGATGCGATGTCATATTTTATCCTTACAAGATATACGAGTCTTATATAAAAATTTAAGCCCCGAAATCTTAAGCATTCACGTCTCACCGTAGTCGAGTAACGAGTTTGGAGATGTTAGAGAAATATTATTGTTATTATGTCACCATTCTAGGTCCCTCTAGGTATTTTCAAGGCGCTCTCGCTATTCACTTCTTATTTCGATGCTCACTACCCGGTAATAGTTCCCATTACCGGGTAGGATGTGAGCACCGAAATATGAAATAAATCACTTGTATTTATGAGGAGCTTACATCGTATGGTATAAAACAATCATATAGACATTAAAAATATATATATATATATGTGTCTGCTTAACTCACGTATATTTTTCGGAAAAACCCGACTACTTTCCGACTTATACGAGGTTTTTCTTCATAGGCACATGGGCCTATCACAGCGCGGTCGCGGCACAAACTAACAAATAACTTAGAGAAGACACTAAAATAAGTGTTCGAAAATATCACTGTAAATCTACATTTAGGACAGACAATGGTGTTCATCTCAAATCATATTGAATTACGTAATTATTACATTATTAATTATTGTATTCTTACGCCAGTTTCCTTATGGAGTAGACAGAGGACTCAATTCCGGATATTTCTGACTCTCCCCATCAGACAGTATCTGACTTATTTGATCAAGATAGACGAGTCTCGGTGTTCGCGCCCTCCACCAACCTTCGCATTGTATATCTCTTCTATATATCCGTCCAATGACTCCAATCATCCAATTATTCTATCGTTCAATTATTTACACATATTAATTTTTTCGTATTTGTCCAACGCAACGGTTGTTCGTTCGCTATTAATAGGTATACGAGTACACAAAGCAATTTATCTCAGATTTTGTTCAGTCGTAAGAAGAGTCTAAGATAAAATGTCCAAAACTCTGCAGTTGGTTGATAAAAATATCTGATCCAGTTATCGGCTCACAATTTCCTTTCACATTTCTTCAAAACAAATAGTTCATCGTTTTCCGTATAACTTTCGCAATGTAACACGTCGCTAAAACAGGTGTACGAGGTAATCCTGATGGGTTATAGAAACAGGGATGTTTACATAATCCAGTATTCCGGATATCCCGGATATACCGGGTGCGCCTTCACAGGTAATAATCCGTATAAGATTAACAGATGTAATCGGAGATGCTTACGAGAATTCGATAAAAAAGTAAGTCGAGCAAAGGGAAGGTGTTTTAATGGTTTTGAGGGTACGTTATAGAAATATGAATTGGTAAGAAAACACATATGGTGTATTTGTAGGTATATGTGTACATATGTACCCATCTTTCGTCTGTCAAGTAATTTGTCAGTCGGTTAATCGATTGATGAATCGATGTATCGATTACTCGGATGTGAATATATTCATGCAAGTATTCGTTTAAAAAATTCAGTAGTTTTTAGTAATTTAGTGAAACTATTTCTAGAAGTTAATCAATGTTATTACCAGAAATTATTAGAACATTCCAAAAGAGAATGGCAAGTTTTATATAGTTTTATTTACCATTAATTACAATGATGAAAGGCTTACACAAGAAGATAGATCCCCTTTCCTAGTTTGAACTACAATTTTTACATTGTTATGCCAGGCCCCTTACAGGTCAGGAAGAGAACACCGAGTGCCAAATACCTCAATACTTAAAGACCTAGCATATCCTTCAACATTTATCGTTTTAATCATCTCGTAAAACGTTCAAGGTATAACCAATGACGTCATTCGCCGAATACAATAAAGCAGCTCCCATCAGCCCCACCTTTAATAAGCGTCACGACTGACAGATAAGAGGACACCAGGTTACGGGGTAGCAATTTCTAAAATGAGTGATGCGTACCAAATCGCTAGTAATTTCTCGTGCAATAAAATTTTTGTTACATACGACCGATCGGCACTTGCCGGCACCTGTCGCCTCCATAGCTGGTATTTGTGTTGCGGCTCAACTTTCAATCGGACAGATAGTAATATATCGAGATTTTGTATTTATAAGATGAATAGTGCAGTGATAGCCTTGTGGTTAAAAATGTAGCTTCTCTCTCCGTCTCTCCGGGAGCCTGGGTCCAAATCCTGGCGCACGCCTCTTTGCAAAGTATTACTTACCATAATAAGATCAAGGAAAACATCGCTAGGTAACCTGCACGCGTTTATGTGAAATTTCCATCCCGCTCTTGGCCAGTGTGGTACTGGCCTTAGACAGAATAAATAGTCTGCAATGCAAATTGTGTTACGAATGATAATGAATTACGTAACGATTTATTATTTTGAAATAAATAAATAATTTTCGTTAATGATGCGGAAATCACTAAAATAATGTAGATAGGTTGTTCTGTTCCTAAACAATTTAAGTTTTGTCCATCGGATACATTAGGATATACTCGATTTCGCAAGCAGTCGGCAACATCTGAATCCGATATGGCTTGCCAATCTGAAGCTTTACACATATTTTGTTATTCCCACCATTAAAATTTTACCGTACGATCGGTATTAAAAATGTAGAACACACCAAGCAGAAATTGTCATTAGGAAGGTCCATGTGTCCATATTTTTAGATGTTAGCACATTTGGCTCTGATCGTTTATATTATTGAATGTTATTTGGACGCTGCTGATGATTTTATTAGTAATAAGACATTTCTCGTTTTTAACTGTTATTTTTGTTAATAAAAATGATCCCAATATTCTATAATATCTTGCTAAATTTTATGGAGATTTTCCCAGTGTGGAATGTCTTAGGCCTCCTCCTAATCTGCCATTTCACTCTATCCTGTACTTCCAGTCTCCATATTCTTCCTACGGGATATTCATTTCTAGAGGCCGACTTCCAGCCGTGACGTGACGAAGTGGATTTATTTATGATGTAAGAATAACAAATAATATAAACAGATCAAAAATATATAACATAACATCACGCCTATAGTTCCCTGAAGGGTAAGGAGAGGAGTGTAGTACTGATACTTTATACCAATCATACTATACAGCCCATGGAATACATAGGGGTGCCCATAAATATTTTGATTAAAAATATTTGACACTCGTAATATAACACTAAGGAAAAGATAAGTTTTATTAATATTAATATTTCACCCCAAGTAATATCAAAGATAAATTACTAGAGCGAGTAAGAGGTATGGAATTAAATTTTTAATATGTATGTACCCGAGTCATATTAACGGTCCCGGAATGTCGCTACAAAAATGAAGAGCCTGCAAAATGAAACTCTCAGTTTAATTCTCTAATGAGTGCCCATGTCAACAAAATTAAATCTTCAAGAGGCAAATATTACAAACTTTATGCAAGTATCCGGTGGCTTCTGTACACTTGGGGACGAAAAAAGTATAAGGATTTAATAAAGAAATAATAAAGGGAGTGTGAGAAAAAGTAAGATATCCCTTGAGATTCTAAAAAGAAACTCTTGTCTAACATAAAATATAAAAGTGCTAATGATTATGATGAAGAAATCACAGATATTTATCTTTAAACTTGCATGATAATTGAAGAGTTTGTAAATAAACATTTTATCTTTGGTATATTATACAAATAATTGAAAGCACAGTTTATTATAAATAAATACTAATTTAACGTTAAAATGTTCTATTTACTTTCTGAAGCGTACATACATTTCTGTCTAGCTTTGATATTTGATTCTGAGCATACAGCCTTTGTATATGGTAAGTTAGACAGATTTCCTCGAATACCTTTGATGTTGATTTGAAAAATATGACCCGATGAGTTTTGTCTTTATGTACTTTGTGGTTTGAACTTATTTATTTCACTTATAAAAATGTTAAGCGTTTGAAAATTATGTATGGATGCATGTATATTTATAAACATTTGTGAACAGATTTCGAGTGTGGATTAAAACAGTTTATAGACATTCATATAAAAATGTCTTAATGATTGTTATTGTATGCATACAACTTTCAATGTCAGTGCTGTTGTGTTTTTACTCGTGTGCTTTGTTCAGCGCTGTATATAAATAGTTAATCATAATCAAATCATACTAAGCCCTGTTCTAAGTATACTGTATAAGGGATATTATAAAACACCGATGGTTGTATGTTTTAAATAATTAAAGAGTAGTTGAAAATTATTTTGGCCTGAAGTGTACAAAGACAACTTTCGTATAAACCAGTTTTGCAATAAACGACCAAGTTATTACGTTATTGAATTTTCTAAAGTGTCGTCACGCGGTTGAGTGTTCCCGAACCGCGGTGATAAAGGGCTTGCGGAGGCGAAAGGTTTCAGCAACGTTCAGTTACGAAAATATATGGTACTTTGCTTATTAGCTCTGTCATTATGATTTTGAATTCCATATCAAATCTTGATAATAAATTAAATTAAAATACATGTATACAATCCTAAACCTAGAAATGTACATACTAAAGAGAAAACAGATTAAAAAAACGTAATATCACGCCTGTTCCCCATAGAGGTAGACAGCGGAGTGTAGTACACTTCCACATTTACGTCCCACCATGGAACAGGTGGTGAGCCTATCACCTACACCGGTCAGATCCAAAACATTCCATAAACAAAATTCAAAACACATGACTATCCAAAACTATTCAAAAATTATTTTAATGGAAATTTCTCTACAAATTTGTCGCTAGTCCAAAACTAACACGACAATTTACAGCGATAAAACTTAGAGCAACATTTGTAGAGAAATAAGCTTCCGTCACAAAGGCTGTATAAAATTTTGTACTGGAGATGAAATTCCCTCGTTTGTAGTACAAATGTCTCGAGTAGCACATAACGTGTAGAAACTGGCTGTTTCATTAAGACAATGGGCTTAAATTGCAGTGGTAGACAGACGGACGGAAACATGTTAATACAAGGCACAGGCGGCGGCGTTAATTTATCAGTGAGATCGGCGGAAAATTGGCGAGACGACATAATAATAATAATAATAATAATAACTAATCTATCACTGAGATCGGCGGCAACTTCAAATTTGGAAGCCGGCAAAGCATTGGCGACGCCTCTGGTGCTACATATG
The DNA here is from genome assembly GCA_018245755.1 of Parelbella macleannani. Lineage (NCBI taxonomy): Eukaryota > Metazoa > Arthropoda > Insecta > Lepidoptera > Hesperiidae > Parelbella > Parelbella macleannani. The sequence goes on from DWEE01004010.1 coordinate 8,654, forward strand.
TCCATAAGTGAAGGTTACAACTTACCATCAGGTGGCCATAATAAAAATATAATGTAAAGCATAATAATAATTATTATTATACTTAAGTAGATCCAAAAATATAATAGCATATCGTGACGTACTGTGATAAATGCAATAAAACGCTCTAAACTCAGCTTAAGCTATATTCGCATATTTCGAATTATTCAGTACACAAATTAAATTAATAAACACATTAGCACTTTGAATTGAATCCTATTCATTTTCATAAAATAAGTTTCTAATTCGGGTTGTTGGACTTCATATGTATTAGGGAACTTGATTTAGAACTCCAAGGCGTGTACCGGAATTTATAACCAGGAACTAAGAATAACCAAAGTTGAAAGTTGAATTCTCGGATAGGAAGTTATTATGATATTCCTTTGCCTACAGTACTTCTGTCGTACATTCCAAATGAATTTAAACAGGCGATTGGTTTACATTTTAAGGCCACATTCTCTCCGACACAATATGAAAACAAACATATTATATACATGCATATATATGACCTTAGACATAAAATATCGAAATAATCTTATAAGAACGTATAAATACGATATACATCTACCTATTTATACAACTTACATAGGACTACACATTTAGTTGAAATCTCGCAAGGGCTCTATCTTATAAATTACACCATACGTCAAGATACTGAGCGAAATAGGGGTATAGTTAATTCCTGGCCGCGGAAATAACTCCCATTAGTCAACTGCACGAGAACACGGTTTAATGAAGCCTCATATCAGTTGTACGTAATTCTAATTGATACATTACATTCGTATTGCTGTGGGACAAAAAATAGTTGAAGAGCTGGGTGAAGAAGAGCCAGATGTCTCCACTACTCCGAGACTAACCTGTGTTCCAATAGATTAGATATTAGCCGATGTCAGAAGTCTCCGAAAACGCGTGTGTGTTTGTTATTCATGCACGCTTTATGCACACTATAGAATAAAGGAGTACGCAGGTCAGAGCTGAAAGGATGCAGGTATTTGGCACTTGCTGATCTCTGTCTACCCAGTTAGGAATCTGAGGTAATTACATGGTATAATGATAGTTAATATTACGTTTTTCATATAAACTTTAAAAACATATTTAAGCCATATTCTTAGTAAGCCATCTTTAAAACGTTCCATTATAACGTAACATACATTAAAAAAAAACGTTATCCACCCGGTCTCTACTCAAAGGCTATGTAACATAAATAATTTTCGATTCATTCTATTTAAATATTCACTTGTAAAATAAACAAAACACAAACGTACAATGTAACAACACGCCTGTACTCCCCGAAGAGGTAGGCAGAGGACTGTAGTAAACTTCCATGTTTCACCAGTTACTTTTAAGTCCCA
>DWEE01004011.1:0-10023 GCA_018245755.1 Parelbella macleannani
ATCACAAAACGTACGTGAAATCCTTTGTTTATTCATTTCTGGAAACGATACATGTGGGTAGACTCGCTTTTTAACGCTTGTTTCTGTCTGACACAAAGTTTATATATACTTACATGCCCGCTACCATTAATCTCACATAGTTATACTAACGCGTATTTTTCTGTGTATACTGTACTAAGAATGTCTCTCACACAGTCTTGCAGAGTTTATCGTTCAGCAACCATCGATCCACACGTCATTAAGTCAATTCGGGCAGTCACTCTTGAGCGTAAGGTTCAGAATTGTATTACATCAATTATTCCAAGACGTGAGCATACACTCTGCAATTGAAATTAGCATTTAATTGTATGTAAAACGCGACATTTGCAGGAGAAAGCGATAATGGATTGGTTTTTATGGAATCCATATGGGATTTATTCAAGCGTTATGTTAATCTTCGCGAGGTCTGGCCGCTCTCTTTTGCAAGGATTATACAGAGTCCACATCAAAAGAATAAATGACTTTCTTTTGAAGACTTCAACGATCTTGTCTTAATGTCATGTTTCCAAATGATGTTTCGCCATTAAACATGTTATAAATTAACCATTGAAATATACGATTCAGTGGATCTGCCGATTTAATTGAGTTTTTATTAAAGGTATTTTTTTCTTGTTCCTGTATAATAAAGGACATTTTGGGGAAGATATAAAAAAACTTGTTAATATGATATTTAAATGTCCTTAATTGTGGAATTAAGAACACTGGAGTCATGTGGTGGTATTATATCTTGAAGAAAATAAATGATAACTCAAACAATAATTATCATAACCATAAACCCTGTGTTATTAACGCTATGGAATTGTGTACGAAGACAGAGTAAAATATCCGGGGCCGAAACAGCTATCTTCTTAATCGTGTAGATATCTGAGGGTTCGGTAATCAGACCTGGGTCCTCTTTATTGTATGTTGGGTAATGGTGCCAAATGTTTCATAAAAGCAAGCCAAATGAATCTGAAGATGTTTAAGTAAAAGCAAAGGAGTAAATTGAAAGTGTGTAAATCGTGTTGTGTGGGAGAATAAAAGTAGAGGGTAATAGTAACAGCGGATGTGTAATTTCATTAACAGATTTATTCATTAAACATGTAGTAACAACACCCTAATTGAATAATAGGTAGGCTGAAGCATTCAGACCTAAATTCTCAGATTTCAATCTAGTGTTAGCCCACAGCTTATGATAAATGAGCGCTGTAGTCGTGAAAGTTGGCAGATGCATTGTACGCAAAAATAGCCAGTGGGCAACAGATTAATTAGAAATAGATTTGACTGGCATTCCGCTGAGGGTGTCCAATGGTACATGTGCAACAACAAGGTTGATAAATCTGTTGATCGTTGTACTAATTCTCTGAAAACACTTCGGTTTGGGTTTGATTAATTTTAAAAAGGTTTTGAATAGATTTTACATATGAAAAAAATCTAACAAAACGTTGCATAGAATGCCGTTAAGATATTCCATGGCATAAAATCATTGTGTATCCATGATTACAATATTACTGACAATTTGTAAAGTGTTAATTTTGAAGAGAAACTTCTCGACGCAATCTACATACAATTTTACTTGCACAAAGAGCTTGTTGTTTCGTTCCTATGATTAAGTGGGTCTAATGTCTCCTTAACTTCTCTCAATTGTTTTACCTAAAATATGTGTACGAACTTGGTATAGACATGGTGTATAAGCAACTTCCTATTGTGCAAACGTTTGAACATAACATTCTAATCGTTGAACATGCTCTATTGAATATCCAGTAGCGGCAGTATAAATCACTTATGAAACTAGGCCGATAATAATTTTCTGTTCTTATCAATGATGTACTATCACTTTCGAAGGAAAGCGGTGTCTATTGTGAGTTATCAAGGCCCACTTCTCCGTGACTACCAATCAGGAGTTCATAGAAATCATGCACGGTGAATGTGTTCGTAAGCAAATATGCCGTTCGCTTTGATATACGCTCGACGTGCTGGAGGGTAGTGCCCTACAAATTGTATCTTGCGTACGGCTCCACGAATTGTATTATGGCCTTAAATTGGTCTATTAGTTACTGCATAGGTACATATGATACAATATCTCGGGTCTGTTGTGCTGTGTTTATTTCACGCGTAGGTATACATTCGTATACGTTTATCTTGCTTTGGATTTTTGTAGCGAGAATTTTCACATAAGAATAAAACTTTTGAAAGTCGCGTATTTTTTACTTTTTTCCATGTAGGGATAAGTTCATAATTTAACAATTTACATCCAGACTGCTGAACTACTCGTATAATATATATAAGGTCACAAAATATTAATTTTTAAACGCAACGAAAGTCGAGGTTCGTATAACAGAATGTCTATATGTTGAAACATTCCTCAGAAGTCAAGAACCTCAAAACGACCAATGCGAGATACATCGTCAATTATAAATGATGAAAACAAAAGCATTAAAGATTGTGTTCGTTGGGTATTTTAAATTAATTTCAGAGATAACACCATCTTCCAGATTCGGGTCATGTCAAGGTGACGCCCACGGCGATTAACTTATAACACATACATTTTTATTCGAGATAGAACTCTGTTCTGAATTTTTCCTCACAGAACTTTCTGAGATTCATTTACGATGCTTTGATCTCAGGTGCCCACCGTATTTTTGTTTGACTATCATTAGCCTAGAATGTTTACTTAACTATTTTGAACTATCAATCAATTAAAAATTTGAGTGAATTTCAGATCCTAGTCAAATATAATCCTCAGTTCTAATATTACATATTTTGTTATTTGAGATATTTCGAAAACAAAACGTTTCAAGTATATCAAGTACAGAACACAAATATGACTAATAACATGTCAAGGTGTCGCCTATAATCATCCCACAATGAATAATGGCTGAAATATATGTCCGAATTTTGGACTATCTTATAGCCATCTGATCGAAGGATTATCTCACAAACAAATGTGTAGTCAAGCTCTCCAATAGGCTTTACGTCATATCATCCGCGTGGAGTGTAGAAATGTATAATAGTGTAGCATTCATAACAATCTCAAATAGCAGTTTCCTTGACAGTTTGAATTTTCTGACTTTCAGGACTGTTGCCCATTCTTTCTCGTATCTGTCTTTTGCGGTTAGTGAAATCTGTCGCGTGTTTTGTTTCCTACGCAACGAGAGATTGTTTTCTCTTCGTAACTCAAGGAGAAAATGCGATAGCGCGTTTCTAGAAACATATGTCGATTATTAATCTACAGCATCTGTGAAATGTATGACGTCGTAATACTTGATAGTTGAATTAGTAGCGTATATTCTTTTTTTTACTACTTTAAATATTGGAAACGCAATTCATTCGATGTCTATTGGAGAATCAGTAAAGGTTTATGCATGAAATCTGTTGGAGAGACGCTTTAACATCTAATACTGTTCGGAAGCGTTTTCAACTCATCGGATCTGTTTGCGCCGGCCATGTTTTATGTATGCAAAGGGTGCAATGGATGTGGAAGACCGGCGACATCTTTATCATAACATCTTTGGTAAATTGAACCCCGCTGAATTAAATCTGTCTCAAATGATGTTATACTTTTACTAAGAAATACCCAAGGTTTATGGAAAACCCAGATGATGCTCATACTGTCTTTGCTTTCGTTACTGGACTCATTTAGTATGCAAACATTTAAACCTACGTACTTCAAAGCCCTGAAAATTTAGAAATGCTTCATAATATCCCAGGAAATCATAAAAAAAGTAACGCGAAATTTTGGTTTATCGGTCAAGCAAAGAGGTCGAAGGAGATAAAATGACTGTGTCGGAATTATAATTACACGTTTGTACCAATACAGTCCGTTCTCCGAAACAGGACAGGCCGTAACCGTTGGAAACAACGCAGGTATAATCTAACCTTATATCGTTATCAATTTTATACGCATTCCGTACACGTGCCTTTTCGATTGTTGACAGTTGATGTTTCAACTTTTACGCATGCAGCTGATATTATACAGACTTCTGTTGTCCGTAAAATTTTGCTCGCTGAGGTACTCATGACTGCCTCGTTGGTCGAGTGGTTGCAAGCGCGGCTATTGATAGAGAGGTCCTAGGTTTGATCCCCAGGTTGAGTAGATACGTACTATTTGGATTTTCTAACTAGCTATTCCTGGTAGTGTCTAGGAATCTGAATTTGGAATATTTTAGGGGATGAGAAGTGTATTACACTCCTATCACTTTACAATCCTATAAGAGATAGGCAGAGGCCTATCTCTTATAGGATTACAGTTGTTACAATATTTGTAATAAAGAAAACTGATGTAGGACTTGTGTTGTACCATTAATTGTAGAATTTTTGTAGGTAAACTAACAGCAAACATACATATCTAATAGCTTGATGGCATCGGCTGTAATTTTTGCAAATCATTTATGCCCAGTATCCCATGAATGAAAAAAATTATGTTAGCATTCAAGATTATACATATGTGGATCTAATACAACACTATCGCTATCAACTAAGGCATATTGATCTCGACATTACTTAACATTTCATCATAACTTGTAGCGTTAATTAAAATTTGTTTATTCATCTGTTGCGATCTCAGTTTCTAATAATAAGCGATAGAACTTAATAAAAGATTTCAAATTTAATTGAAATCTCTGTAGTTCCTTTATAATAACTTCACAAACAGTTGAGTAAACCGCCAAAATATTTCAAGATATCTTGCACACAAAGTATGAAGACGTTAAGCATTCATAATTTATGTTGTAATCTGTCGCCGGCCGCGCAGCTATAAGGCTCTAGACTCTGTCGCCGAGGGAATAGGAACGAAAAGAATAATTTGGTTTTTGCCCACGTAGTTGGAAGACGCGGGTTACGTAAACTGTCGGCATTGTTACCGCGAACTCGTCGGTTACATTGTGGGAATTTTCAACAATGGTGCAGTGTAAGTATTCTTTCAACCCGTGTCCGTTTTGAACTTAGCTATTGCAGAAAAATAGATTGCAAAACACCATGTCTCCGAAATCAATACATCATCACGATCACCACATAAATTATGAACACATTGCGTTATAAAATGAACATTTCAATTTTCAGTTATCATTAAAAGGATTGTTCACGTAATGTCTGAATTGTAATTATCTACTATTACATGCAAGTTTGTAATAAAGTTCTATTAAAGTAATTACTAAGCTCTAATACGATTTATCGAAGACATCGCTGCTCTGACTGCGAGCCTCGGATAATTCATAAAAGTTAACGTTACCTAAATCAATGTGGATTTTGTTATTTTAAGCTCGATTTATATTATATCCACATTTTACTCAGTTCGTAAAATTATTTCGAGCGTCGCTGCCTTTACGGTCGCCTGTCGACTTACTATCTTGGAGACAATTTTATGGGCCTACACGTCGTTTATAAGAGCGTTTAGTTTGACACGAATTTCGTATTTCTCATACGTGCTTTCATATCGAAATCTTTGTGGCCTTCCCCGTGATAACGTTTTCATCTGCGCATGCGAAGGAGAAATAAAAATCGCCAAGCTTTTCACGTAAGAACATAATAATAGCAGTAAAATAACATTAACATTATGTTAACGAGCCGATACTTGCTTATTACAAATAGTTACCTAAAGTCAGTAACCCTTGGCGGTTACTTTTATTGTGTTTCATTAGCACGCGAATTATCAAACTATAGATCATCGAAATGTCAAGAATGTTTGTCTGCTTTGCCATCAGTAGCCGATCAATGCGAGGTGCATTGATCGGCTGGACATTCAATGCTAACATTTACTAAACGCATTCCAATTAATACATAATAGCGCATTTGCATTTCACCGTACGTTCGAACTGGCGATCCATTGTGATACCGGAAAGGGTGGGTGTGTTTGAATTGATATTTGTTCCTTGTCAACTGCATAGTTAGTGACCATCAGTGGAAGGAGGTCTAATTCTACAGTCTATAAATAGTTTTCAATTCTGTAATAAGACCGATTCGGACATGGAACATGTGTATATGTAATTAAGGACTTTTTGTTTTGTACCAGCTAATGTAAATGAATCATTAAATATACATATATATTGTAAGACAGGCCGTGTAGGATGTAGGTGTATACTTAAGTAGCGGAATATAGAATAGTTCTTCTTTGAAAATTGGTCCTATTAAAATTGAGGTAAGAAATTGAAGGTGAAAATTTTATTTAATAGAGTTAATAATATTGTCATAATGCTGTAACATTAAAGAGGTTTATGGATTATAATCTGCATGAACTATTCGAAATAGAATTAACGCTAGCAATCGGGTGTGACAAGCTTTGTTTAAAAATGTCTGTCTTCTCTTATATCACAATTTTTTGAAACGTATCATTTTAATTTTTTAACATTACCTTCTCGGACAACTTCTTTTTATTTAGTTTATCTATTTTTGTTGTACTACTCGTTCATCACAGTCAATTGTGTTTTCTGTTTATTTACTTTTAATCTTAGCATTTTCTTTATCACTTTCTTTTTGCTGACTGTCTCGTTGGTCGAGTGGTTGCAAGCGCGATTGGCAGGACGCGAAGTCCTCGGTTCAAATCCCGGTTCTTATACTATTGGATTTTTCTAATTTAGACTTTCTACTAGGAACTCGGAGTTTGGATCTGTGTCCGGTGTATGGCAATGGTCTCATCCCCTATTCCATGGGACAAAACGTATCTGGTGAAACCTGAGTATGTACTACACTCCTCTGCCTACCCCTTCAGGGATTACAGGCGTCATGTTACGTTTTTGATGTAGTATACGCAGTTTCTTCATTTTATGTTTTTCATTGTACCTATAGTATCCAAATTAACGATCGCTTAGTCATACGATTCATCAGCAAACCTTGAGAAGTAAAGGTTATTTACGAAAAAGCTATTGAAAGTAGCTACTTTTAAAAAGGTCAATCAGGTTAAATTTAAATATGTAGGTATATTTAAATTTCAATAAGTTGTTATTCCGTTAATATTAGTAGATCTTGTTTAAACAAGAAAGTAAGCTCTAACTCCTACGTCAACTGTTATCGACAGATCAAAATTGTTATCAACATTCAGACTGGACATGGATTTATCTCCAGTTCTCCCATCCACTATCAGAGCACACCTACGCAGAGGATGCAAAACTATTTTGATGAGAAAATTCTTATCTTCCCAAATTAATTTAAGGAATGAATGAATTTAACCACATGTGTTCCTCGCTGCCATATTAAACCCGACACCCCTGTTGGCCAGGTGGGGACTATATTTAGACTGAAACAGACGCCGTAAACACGGGTTACGGTGCACATCCTGACTGGACTCCTACACGTGCCTGTAGTGCGACGTGACTGTCTTACGGACTTATCGATATTAACAATGTCACGTAAGATCTGTATGGTATAACAGAATATAAATATGAAATCGAATTGATGAATGGCATTCGATAATGAATGGCATTCGAATTATGTTCACGCCTTTTTTGAAGTACTCGATGTCATAACGCAAAAGAAATATTGTAGCCCACAGGGACGTCTAGATTTATGTTTAACATTATGTTTATAACGAATTAACATACAAATCTATCTGATTCTTTGACATTCTGTTTGATTTCTATCTTGAGAATTATTAATATTAAACTGACTGGTTGGTTCATTATTCACCGTTGTTTGTCCCGTTAATTTTGGAGAATTGGTCCCTACACATGCCTTTCTGAGTAGGTTTTATTTAGAACTTTTATAGTTACTGCATCTGGTCGTGCACCGCACCGTTTCGTAGTTAAAAGAAAGGGTCAGAGTTCTAAACCAGTCAGTTAATTAACTCTCTTTACGGATTTAATAATAGTTTTATTTCTATTTCCAGTAGTAGAGAATTTTTCTTATGAAACCTAAAGCTTCCCTAATGGAGATTTTTATTATGTTGTTACATTACACAGAAACTTAAGTCATGCTCATCGCATGGTTACTTTTACATTTAATATTATATTACAAGGTTAAGTCCACAACCACTAGTATGCGTAGTTCACATACACATCACAGTTAGGTATTTCTGTAAAGTCAACAGATATTTTTTTCCATAATGCATCACTATGACATCAGATCTGAGTAATTCATAGGAAAATATGTCAAGGAAATGCCTACATCCTTGCGTAACCAAAATGATTATTGCAATACCGTCTATTGACTCAGTTAAAATGCTGTCTTACTTACTAACTACGTCAATACAGCCAGGTGGAAACCAATGTTCAGGAAATGACGTACTTAACTATATACGTTTCAATCCAATACATATCATAGAACGTCCAAGTTGTCACTAGACAAAAATTTTATCTAAAAGGCAAGTTTTCTTTATTTTTAGTTATTTCACTGTGTTAGTTACTAAAACCTTATCAAAGAAAACATGTCTCTATTTATCTCTCAAGTAGGACCACATGTGGAAAGAAACACCCTCACTATTGTTGATAAACCGTGCATTGCTACGTTGGCTGTCATCTTTGTCAGTGCTATAATTGCGGCGGGTAATCATATTTTTCTATAATTACGTGATAATTAACCGCGAGTCATCAGCAGTTAGGAGCTATCACGTGGCGCTAATGAAGCTGTTTTGTGTGATTCAATATCGTTGCACAAACGTCATATCAACTGACATACATAGATGTTAAGTAGTGTTTATATATAAGAGGATTTAATACATTTTTGCAGTCAAATCAAACGCGACGGCTAAATAATGACACGAGGATTTTAAAATGTATTATATTGTGAAATATATGTATGAGTAAGCCCTTGTTTATGTAGTTAGAAGAAAAGTATTGCTTTCGAAGATTTACAATTTGTAACTTTTTCTTCTCCTTGTATTGTTTATCTGTCTCTCTCACGACTCAGTGCTATGCTTGCAGTAATTTGACAATATTAATAATTTCTTACGACCAAGCACGGCTTTTTTATTCGTATTTTAATTTAGCATCTAATTTAGATCTGTGCCATTGTAACCACTATATACATACATCTGGTAATCTACATGTTACGTTTCTAAACATATATAAAACTACAGCCGGACATATTAAAACTTCATACTAATTACATAATATTTGTTATGAGTGGAAATCGAACCACAACCCTTGGTACAGTTGTTAGAATTATTAACTATGCGAATATATGCGAATTAAACATGGTGTTCATTTCAGAAATGAAAAAACTTTCAATAAAAGTATTGTTAATAATAATAATGTTGGAATCTACATTTGCTTTACATTTTTTTACTGGTCATAAATTTATGTGAATTTTAAAAATGAACACAAGAAATAAATGAGGTCGGGATTACCTATTAATGATATTGAACCTTTTCGGTTACTGCAGACCCAAGGGATGTCCGATGTCTGATGATGTCTAGCAATTAATGTGCTGCCTTCTTAATTGTCCGTTTGTTGCGTAACGTGCGTTGTGCTGACCTCAGCTTGTTGTGGTCAACCTTGTCTCTTCTTCGGTCTCAATGAACCTTATCCTTGCCCTATTACATTCATCATTATAACCCGATATGATTTCACTGCGGATCTCAGGTCGCCCCCAAGGCGCACCACTACCTTACCTCGCGATGACGACGGTGTAATAAACATTTCTTATTCGCCCCATTAAGTTATTCTTTTGGCTCAAATAGAAGGGTCCTACAGAAAATAAAGCATATCTACAGCATACTGCTATTGCTGTTTTGATTACAAATTTTCATACGAGGGCATTATGTTACTGCGAACGAGTATATGAACCTAGTTGTGTAGAACTTGCGAACACGTATAGCTACCCAATGTGATCGTAATTTTGACCATCAAGGGATATTAATTTTTTTTTGTATAACTAGGCAAGTTTATGGGATTCGCCTGCGAATGCTTACGGTCCTGTTCAAGGTCCGTTATGCATGTTCATAGATTGCGACCACTTTTACTGCGACTTGCTACTTTGCTACTTTCTCCAATAAAAAGTATAATAATAGTAGATTTCAAAATCGACGTGAGCCACAGTTTCATGGCAAGCATGTAAAGCTATTAGCTAAGACCA
>DWEE01004012.1:0-10022 GCA_018245755.1 Parelbella macleannani
ACCTCCTACAACCAAAGTAACGTCAGAAACAGCCAGAAAGTGTCATATCTGATTAAATATAGGAAAATTGCTTTTGAAATTTAAAAGAATGCATTAACAAAAATATAACCAATATTGTATGTTAGACGCACATATCAACATTTCCTCAGCAAACCCATCAACAGTTTGCAACGCACATCATATTGCTACTAAACTCAAAGTGGGTTAACTGTATGATTGTAGTGTAAAATTTATATTGAAAATAGAAAATACTTCGGCGCGTCAGCTCAATTTATAGTTAAAGTCAATATGTCACAGCGAAGCATAAAATGTACGTATGTACAGAAAAGATGATTTATTAATGTTTTGTAAAATAAATTTACAGATATGCAATGTAATGAGCGATTCTTGATTATAGTGTCATCATTGAGAGTTAGTACGGAAGATTTGACTCTCAATTTAGCTAGCGTAGAACACAAACCCATAGTCATGTATGAATATTTTATTTTATAGAATTAATAAAGCTGCCTCCTGGACTATTATTGACAAACGCGCGGCAGCTGAGAGTCAACCCGCTCTTGGTCTAACAAGTGGTATTTCTGCTTAAATGAGCTTCACCTCATACAGGAATATACATAAACATATTAGAAATCTTATACCCCACAGCAGAATATTTTGCAATAAATGATGCCACCTACCCCCTCTAATCCATATATCTACAACATAATGTTACTTCTGTAACACTCCACCAGGTACAGAAAGCGCTGTATCTAAATACATTGCTATCAGTAAACACTGACCCAAAGATCACAGTATCAAGTAACTGTAGGACTACGCAAAAACAATTTTTAACGTTATTGCGATTCAAAATTTAAATCCCAATAACATATTTAAATGTGATAACAAGTGAATTTTAATAAATATGTTTTAATTCTACTTCATTAAATCGCAGAATAAAGTGTTGAAAAGGTAGTTGCAAAATGTAGGAACCAGATCTATCCAGATTTAAAGCATGCATACGAACATTAATATTGTAAATTGGTCGTGGTAAAGATAAACATGTCATAGCAACATTTGCAAACACAACACATAACTTTCTACCCAGTACGCACTAAATCTAGACGTGGTTTGAAAATGCTGCAATGCTATGAGACTATCACCGTTTATAGATTGCTCAAGTGTGAGCACATTCGATTTCAACGACAACGACACGTTCACGACACGACCAGGACCACGACACGATAAAATTAAAAGACCCTGACAAAGTATAATGTTTTGTTACATTGACATTTTATCTGATTATTAAATACAAAGTGATCGTCCAAGCTTTTTTAAATCTCGTCCTATTGTGAACAAATTAAATTTTATTATTAGATATTATCTAATGAAAATGTACAAAATTTTATAGATCATATCGCTTTATTACGGCTATGACACTTCACGCTAGTTCCATTGTCCATTTCCATTCCATTGTCTTATTTCTTTCATTCGTTTTTCGGAATCTCAAAAGCAGCATACGTAGGCCGCTTGAAGAGAACGCTTGTTTTTTTTCTGTAATTACAAAATTTGGTTTCTTGCTATATAAACTCTTAATAACAAATGGCTAACGTTATTTCCGATTTCAATACGATGTATCGTCGTGATATTTTTTAAGATCTTGATTGACCGTGTCGTATTAAATGTATTATCGTGTTGTATAAAAGTATATGTTAAGTAAATCTTAACACGCCGTGTAGTTACATCAGCGGTGTGTTCCCAGGTGATACGCAGCTTATAATTTCCCAGTATTTTGACGAGAGGCTGACTAATTATTTATTGTTTATGGTCATGCGAAAACGACAATGAATTACATGGTAGCTAATGCAATATTATGAGATTTTAAATTCTACGTCACGTCTAATATGAGGTTTCAATATTTATGCAACTTTGTTTAAACTAACACAAATATAACAAAAAATTTGGCTAAAAATATTTCGCAATTATTTGCGAATATGTATTTATCTTCATGCAGTAGGAACTCTCTTCCTGCCACAAAGGACATATGCTCAGGCCAAATAATGTAAGATACAATCATAGTACACTACCAACGCTTAATTCGCTGTGAAGCGTCGCATCCTTAGACCTATATAGGTTTATACTCTAACACGGTTAGTTCGCCGACATCTTCACCATCAATAAATGTATCATTCCAATGTTGGACTCAAGTCAGCTGACAGAATAACAGTGTATAACCCAATAAGTTGCCACGCAGGCCGTGTCCGTATTGCCACACTTTACACGCCTTCACAATTACTTTAAAAGTCGTAAAATTGCTCTTGCAGCCATCTGTTTCGTTTTTCGGACTGTCCACTGTTCGGGCAATTGTTCAGCCTATTATAAGTTTTACACTATTCCCCGATAGTTCACTAGTTATGGTCGTGCCGTATCGTTTCCGCGAGTGGGTGTAAGGACGCATCTGTTCGCTCTTTGTTGGCGCAAGGCTCCACGCCCTCGTGCCCGCACGAAACCCGTCATGTGTCGTTCGTGTGACAGGAAAGTTGTGCGTGGATATCGTCAAGGTCGCATAAACAAATACATTGTAGGTATTGCATGTATATATGCCGCTAGTCTGCCAACCCGCACTTGGCCAGCGTGGCAGACTATGGCCTTAACCCGTTCAATATGAGAGGAGCACCATATTCCAACAGTGGAATGACAAATGTGTCGATTATTATTATTTATTATTATGCCGCTATATTACATGGTGTCCGCTCCTAAAGACTCACCGGAAAGAGTTGTGTAGTTGAATATCTTCGGTTTCACATACACATCTGCCTGGTCATATCGAGGGTGGGTCACAAAATCCATTCCTTTATAAAATATCCCTCTAAAGTGTCCCTACTCATTATTGTTCTCTGTAATGTATAGGATGAAGGTAACATTTTCCCGACAGATGCCGCTGAGTATGCGGACCCTACAATCCGTAAAGCTCTAACCCTGAGAGACAGTAACAGATGTATTACTGACTCTGTCCACAATTTGAGACTATTTGCCTTTGTCTATCAATACATCATTAATTTACAACCATTTTATAACATTAAATTATCAATCACAGTAAACTATATTGTTTGTATTTTTTCACTTACTGTTTATTATTAATATATAGATTCCAATACATAGTATAGGTACATATGTATTAGAATTCTTCTATCTACATACATCCGTAAAATCCTCTTTAAGCAGCTTTAGAATAGTATGACGCTTGGGCGTCCACAAACTGTCATGAACATAACGGTGTATAACAATATCAAAGAGAAAATACCATTGAAAGGTCAGAAACAATACATGCCGTCAAACGTGAAGACGTAACAATTGCATCATATAGAATTATGGCGGATAGACTGACGTGGGGGCACTGCAGTGATGCAGCCAAGTTCAAACTACATATCAACGTTGAAAACAGAAATATTCTCTTGAAACATCCACACGATATCATATTACATGAATAATATATGCACAACATACATTATTCATTACCACACTCACCTCCCCTGAAGGGTGTTTGCCCATAATCTCCACGCTGGGCATGCGGGTTTAAGAGGTTACTCCAAAAGAATTTAAATTACAATAGAAAGACGCAACTAATGTTTAGCAGTGTAATACAAATAAACAACAAGTAAAGTTGTAAGTCGTTAAATAATACGTATGTTCAACAGTCACCTACCATCAAAATCAATCATTCCGAGTGAACGCCTCTAAGCGTGAACCGGCTACCGTCGCCTTGGCCGTCGCCGCCACTGGGGGTCCGGCGCGCAATTGATTCAACACACGATTTAAAAGGCTTCGTCATGGTCATGATCAGGGTACCGCAAGGTTGACAGAAAAAAAGATATATAAAGAAAGATAAAACCATTTCTTGAAAATTAGCACTCATCTAAAGGCTCAGATTAAAAATTATTTATTACACGGAAGTAACATAAAATAAAAATAATTTAATAAATAAGAGCCTTCTTATTGTAAATCTCTCTTCATGAATGGTTTATTATATGCTACAAGTTTTTGAAATCCTAATGTATTTGGAAAATATTATCACAAATTAATATATAATTATCTAATCTATATTGGTTCTTCATTATTCGCACTGACTAGAAACGAGGTACTCACACAAAATAGCAACGATCCACAGTCCTGAGGCAATAAATCATGAAAAATTGAAAAACAGTCAAAGAAGTGTCTCGAAAAGTAAATATCAGATAGCAAGGATGTACGGAACTGCCGAATATTGGTGCATTACTTGGTGTAACTCAAACGCCTCAATAAGCATGTTGTTCCACGGTGTGCCTTTTGCCCGATTTAGATACAGTTGGATACAGTCATGTCGAGCTATCGTATCTTGTATCTATCTGTTCGAATTCATGTCTGACCCGAGATTATGACTTAGTGGATGGAGTAACACTTTTTTGCGCGTACCTCAATTTGTTTTCTGCTAATACATATTGATTTAATCCGCGTGGATAGTCTACTGTTCTTTTAATATCGATTTTAGTAAGCGTTATTTACAGTGTTTAGTTTGTTTTTGACCTTTGTATTCGTTTTAAAATAGCACGCTAAATAAACTTTAATATGGCGGCAGAAAAATCCTTGATATCTGCATTTGTGAGAAGAGCATGAATTTTATTAAGTTTATCCGGTGGTTACAAATCCGGTGTATTCCAAAAGCTAAATTCAAAATTAGAACTGAGAATGATGTGTATGTTATAAAAATCACACAAAATAAAAAAAATCTATTAGATTTTCTTGTATCGCGCAAAAGAGAAACAAAAAGAAAACAGTCAAGATATTATCACTTCACATACATTGTTAACTTCATCGAAAAATGATCTACCTACAATAAATTACTATGAATAGATACTAAATCCTCATCTTCCCGTCTGACGCAGTGATTGCAACAGGCATCGAACCGCGAACCTGATTCAGGCGTGGGAGAGCTTAGTTTTTGTGCCCGGTTACATCCCGAACGATCGATGGGAAGTAGATATAGGAAACTTAGTAGAGCCTGACGTAAGTTAAACTCTAAGGCTACAACATTTAAGGCTAAACCTCTGAAATATTTATTTATTCATTTGTTTTTTTTTACGATAGTCAATGCTGAGATAAGACTAATAGAATTATCTACTAATATGTCTATGCAGACGTCACCAAATGCGTCATAAAAAGAAATAAAAATATAACAAATAATAAATAAATACTTCTATGCTCAGTAACCTTCACTATAATGCAACAAAATTCAATTGCAGGGTAAGTATATCTGTTTAGATTTAAAAAAGGAACTCGGATGAAAACATCAAATAGAATAACTAGCAACCCGTCCAAACATATTAAAATTAACTGTTATATTTACCTACGCGAGCTCATTTCGTTCAATTTATTCAAAGATCATTAAATGCCCTCTATTTACCAACATTGATAATGAAACAATTGTGACCAACACACAAGTCATGTTTCGATCATTACTTGCATAGCTCCGTGTCTTGAAAACTATTAATGTTCAAGAACAAATAAACATGTCACTCTAAGTATCAATATAATTCAAGTTGACTTCATAATTTGACACAATACAACTGGACTTCTACATAATATAAACATATCTACTTATATTGGATATGAATCGAATGAGACTTGAATTTGACCGGAAGTCACATATTATAAAACATTTTTGTAGAAGCTCAGGAACGGAAGTAGTAACTTCGCAGTCCTTTACGAATAGTTCAAGGAGTATTTAAAGTAAATCTACATAGTCAGCGACATGAACCCTTCCAACTGGTTTAATTATAAGATATTATTTTCGACCGTTTAAGAAGACGTTAGTGCCTTTTTTCTAATGGCGTATTTTACTATTCCATTTATCCTGTACATTATGTAAATATTTTGTTTATCATACATGTACCATTTTATTCATCGACTTTAGAGTTTAGACACGTCGCAGGCTATGATAAGCCGAGAGCAAAAGGCGACAGAAAAAAGCGTACGTAAGTTCCACGTTTCATAAATAGTATACTTTCTACTATATAGTATAAATGGTATACTTTCACAACTTTAATGATGTAATACATAAATACATATATGACAATTATGATGAAAACATTTCCATAACTCCCGTTTCTCTTGCAAATGTCAGTGGAACGGGGAATCGAGATTCGCGTGTCATTGGAAACGGTTACATAACTACAATGCAAAGGTTATAATTATTGTGTGTAAACAAATAATTTACAATTATATAGATATTGTAAACTATAAACTAAACGTTAATGCATATTAATGATATAATACGTCTTACTTTCGCATGCCTGTACTCCTCGAAGGGACAGGCACAGGAGTGTAGTACAGACCACGATCTATCTCTTAAATTCTATATCCCACAATGAAATAGGAATTAAGCTGACTGTCATATATCGAGCACAAATCGAAACTCTTAGCTATCACTAGAAATTTCAAGTAAGAACAATCCAATAATATTCGGCCCGGGATTCGAACCCAAGACTTGTCGATCAGTAGTTGCGCTAGCGCAACCACACCAACAAGACAGTCAATTCAGTCAGAGAGTCAAATTTAATACTTTGAACCCGCACCTTCATGGCTATTAGCTGATCAATCTGTTGGAAGTGTTTAAATAATCTAGAAGATTTTATGGAACTTGAATTGATCTTGTTGGAGGCCTCAGGCGTCTCTCCTTCTAATAAGTAGGTACCTGTACTCGTACTGATCTGAAATCATTCGTGGGTTGCATGTAGGTAAATGACGTCACGTCTCAGTGCTAGAATATTCGATTGTTACACGTAAGCATTATTAAAAGAGGGCGAAATGAAAAAACATAACGTTTTGGTTGTGTATCATTTTGCAAGTGTTAACGTATATTATTGTATTATTCTGAGTATTGCTCTAACAATGGATGCATTGTCCAGTTATTTTTGAGGCCACAAAGTAAGCGATATTCGTTGTACCTAAGCGATCTATTATATTATTTTAGTATATAAAATACGAAGACGTAGTTGAAATCTAACTACATATATTGATTAAATCTCACGATACATAATTATTATTATATGAATACTTAAAAATGAATAGTGAAATTATATCGCCAATAAAAATTTTAACGAAAAAAAATTGTCCCGTGAATAATGTAAAATAATCTGAGGCTTATAATAATACAAACGTTATGCAAAATCAAACATTTTAGCCGTCTTCGATCTAAGTCTCGAAGTGAACCAAAATTCACTTTAGGTAGAAACTTTAATAACAAATTGAAAACATACACAGACGCTTGCCAACCCTCATTTGATGACAGACTGAAGCCTTAACGCTCTCATTCTTAGAAGAGACCTGTATCCAACAATGAAACGTGACATAAATGCCGCTCCTGGGCATTCCACATCTTCCAGCAGCAGCTTCCCGCTATCTTCTACAGATCGTCAGACCTGTAGGTAGGAGGGCGATCTCCGCTCCTCTGTTGTCTTACACTTGCATACATATATTAAGCTCCTTACATACATAAGCATATAAGTATTAATATGAAATTCGCGACTACACCGGCCGCGTAGCCCGACAGTGTCAGATTTAAATCGCGGAACTACGTCAGCGCGTTCCCACGGGCGCTTCCCGCAGGTGCACGCTCCCCTTACGCCGCCGCGCCGCACCGCAGACCATCTCCAAACATAGTAACATGTATAAGACATTTTTATTATCTTTGTGGCTACACAAACGTTTTAAAAAGTAATCAAATGAACATAGAAAAAATATATAAGTCAAATTGTTAATATTACCATAAGTGTTTCGTCAACCGCAACTTGAAAGTACACCATTGAACAGTTCACGACTTGCGCTGTTCAAGAATTATACCATTGAATACGGCATACTAAAGTCTGGAAGATTAGAACAGAGCTACATTTGTAGAATTTTAGTATTAGAATACCGTTACAGATTCTTATTTGCGTTGTCATTACTAGTGTCTATGCTAGAACAAAAACGACCGTCCTCAATATGCCAACGATAAATCATGATGGCCACGTTTTAAAAAGTAAAATACATTCTTACTCAATTTTAATGGTTATGGTGAAGACACATCCCTTAAAGCTGGATATATTAATATAAATATATATATATATATTTTAAACCATTGCATTTTCACATATATATATTTCAAAAAGAGACCAACAAAAAATTATACGATCTTAAAATACTCTAGTACAAAAAGAAGCTTTACGACTCAAGCGTCGATTATACGGACTATCCTATCTAAAACGGGAAAGTCAAAATTCAGAACTTTAACTTTATCGTACCTTTTTTTAAATTTTGACTGCCTCGTTGGTCGAGTGGTCGCAAGCCCGACGGCCGATTGGGAGGTCCTGGGATCAAATCCCGGGTCGGGTACTACGGGATTCTTTTAATTTATAACTTCTAGTAGTCACTCGGAGTCTGGATGTGAGCCCGATGTATGGTAATAGGCTCACCACCTATTTCATGGGACTTCAACGTAACTGGTGAAACGTGGGAGTGCACCTACTACACTTCTCTGCGTACCTCTTCGGAGATTACAGGCGTATTGTTACTTAATTTTTTAACTACACCTATCCTCACAAATGGTGAATTGGTGCGGTACACCGAAAACAACGTCGGGATTAAAGCTCTTGGCACTCTTAATAATAAAATGCAAATCGTTACATACGGTAAAAAGAACAAAAATTAACAATTCAAAAATCGCAATTTTGCTAAAACAAAAGCGATTGTTCATAATCTCACGGAGAACGTCTCAAACTGAACAATAATCCCTATATAAATGTAAAACATGGGAAGTTCGCGGTCCGTACATTCACAGCACGAGTCAAATGTCATGGGAAACAGAAGTTCTGACTTTTTGCCAACATCACACATCCCTGTTTCTTACGTAATCATACCCAATTAAAGTCTCCGTTGATCCATAAGTATTGCGAGGAAAAAGTTGCAGGACTTTTTTGCAATGATGTTTAAAATACGACAATTGCTTAGATTAAAATCCCCATACTTCAGTCAGGAAAAGCTTGAAAGCACACAACTATTTATGTAGACAATTATTTAAGTTTAATTACTTTATATTCTATTTTGTATTCTATCTATTTCTAACTTAGATTTACTAACTTGGATTTTGTTGTAAAAAATTCTAGTAGTGGATCGGAATTTGGATCTGTTTATGGCAATAGGTTTTTTTATTATCACCATGGGATGTAAAACGTAACTGGTGAAACGTAGGGTGTACTACACTACTCTGTCTACCCCTTCGGAGATTACAGGTGTGATGTTACGTTACTTTATATTCTATGGTGGTTATATAAAAAGCAGTAATTAAACCATTGAACCACAGACGAAATCATTTAAAAAGGTACGCAGATATATAAACTGCTATCCCTAAGGCTATTTATCAGTAGATCATCCTAGTCGTTCTCAGACATCTGACTCCAAAGTCCACGTCAATGTGACACGACTCCATCGGGACACACAAGAAGATGTATGTATGTATGTACATATGTGTCATATCTCATGTGTCATATAAGTGCGTCTCTCGAAGTAGGCTATCAACTTTTATGTACTACTATTGCAGTCGAAAAAATAAGCTTATTCCGGCATATAAAAAGTAGTTTAAAAAATTTAATCCCTGAATACACCAGATTCCCTTTGCCTTCAAATCAAACGGCGCTAAAAACTTTTCTTATTGTTAACTTTTTTATTATCATTCTACGACTTGATCTACCTTTTTATCAAATCAGCCCATTTATTATGATATCTACCAACTAGCGTTTTTAACAAGCGAGCATGTTTGGCTACTTTGATGAGTCTAGCGCGAAACAAAGCTATTCCTATCGTAGCCGGTGAAAAAACGTTACACTCTTCTTACCCTTAAGGAAAGGTTAAGGATCTACATTTATGTCTACTAAATGTTTTTTATATACTCGTATATTATTATTCTCACATAATCTAACACTCCTAGATATACCTAGCTTCGAATAACAAACTGAATGTTTCTGATATTTCAC
>DWEE01004013.1:0-10021 GCA_018245755.1 Parelbella macleannani
ACGGATTTTGAAAATTTTGCTTTAAATTATTAAAAATGGCGAATTCATGATAAGTGAAATATGTAAAATGAATAATTAAGTAAGTAACGGTTATACGATTCATCATCGTATGAAATACCACACGTACTATCTAGAATTTCGTACCTTTTGATTAGAAGTATGGGAAAACATTTTCCAAGAAGTCCAATACAATATAATAAATAATTTCTAAAATGTACGAATGTACGTTAGCTTCGAATGATCTAAAAGATTGTGTGATATACATAGATTTATTGCAATTATTTAAGCCTCAAAGGTTCTCACACAAAGTAAAGTACTTACAATGGATTTCGCGCCAACAGTAAGTCACTTGTAATTTTTTTTAACATTTTAACCTATCAAAGAGATAGAAAATCCGTGAATAGGACTTGCTTACACCTATTTATTTTCAGATTGAACTAGGTATTTCTGCGACCTCTTTGAAGGGGTTTACATCGTAGTACTTCATTTTCCCAGTAGTGTCTATTTATGTATATCAGGTTTTTGATTGAAATTCATCAAAGCGTTCGCTGACTATGAAGTTAAGTGGCGGTTTAAGAATTGATGACGATCACTTTCCTATTGTAATCTTAGAATAAATTATTTTAAAAGTAAATATTTTAACGAGTAATTACATTTTTGTGATTTGCTGAAATGTCGATCATACTAAACAAAAAAAAAACATTTAATCAGACAAATTTCAGTAATAAACATTTGTAATTAGAAATATACATATTAAGCAGATAATCCCGTCCAACATTATTTAACATGTAAATTGCAATTATCACCTAATATCATTTGTTTTTATTATCTATAAATCATCTTTGACGTTCATTTGATGTCATTATCAAGTTAAAATCAAAAGTCTTGTAACAGATTGCACAAAACTAGCCAGAGTATGTTATTATTACTATCCTATTGTATCATGGGCTTGGTGTACCCCACCATACCCAGATATAGTAGATTGTTAAGATAAATCATCAGAAACAGAGAAATAATTTGGGTTACGCAGGGTCCTATAAATATCTGAGTATATAAGTATGTATGTATACATGATATGAATAGGATCTAATCCCTGTCACCCCCTTGAACTTTGACAACTTAATTTAAACAATAACAGCTAGAGTAATTCATAATAGAATATTAGAGGCATAAGCAGCATCTGTAAGGACCATTGTTCCCAAGATTTATAAGTAAACATAAGCGCCTGGGATTTGAGAACTTAGAAGGGATAGCTCAAAGTAAGGGTCTCCTAATAACTTGAAAGACATAAACAAAACATATATGAATTGATTTAGTGTATTAGTGTTGTTTACATAACCTTCTGGTAGTAAATATACATATGTAAACATATCTATGATGTGACTATTAAATCTCAGATAGTGAATAGGTTAAGTATGTAGATGAATTATTGTTCATGACGACTATATTGAAACGCCTCGTGGGTGTGTTACATGTACATAATAATTATGTTTAAACTGCAACAGAACAATATTGATTTTAAGGATATTGAGTAAACTTTTTATAAATTAGTCAAATTTCTTGCTACATTTTCACACTTTGATAAATTTTAATATTTTACATTAATAAATACTAGAAACATATTGTTGTGATTTTTAACATGTAAATATTATACTTGTCAATATAGTAAATGTACAGTACAGTATAAAATATTGTATGTCAATAAACTTGACCATAATTTGGCGAAAGAATATATTTTCTATATCAGGTTTCCTCTGTCGTTTTTAGATATTTTTAGAAACTTCTATATCGGACGTATGTCGGCACACATATTTTTAGAGTTTTTTGAAAAACTAACTAAAACTAGGAATTTCTAACTTTTGGCTTTGTGTATATGTACGTAGAAATATGTGAGTAATTTATTCCTATTCCGAACTCTATTTCCCTATAGCCTTAGGGTATGCGAATGCGTGGAACTTTATTGAATAATATCGTCCACTCCACGTCAGTTTCACGACCGTCTCGTTCATAATTTAATACGTTGGTTCTATTTTGCATAATCTCACTTATGAGGGCTTCAGTAATGATTTTCAGCGGTATGAATGAATTTAATTAATTCTTGCTTACGTTCAAGACACGGTTTTTTAACTTCAATTATTTTTAGCATTTTGGCGAAAATATTCTTAATATGCCATTTATGATTTCGTAACGTAAAAAAAGCTCAATAATGTCAATAATCATTAAAAACTAATCATCACTTACTATACTGATACACAAAAAATAAAATACCTAGAAAACAATTGTGTCTAAAAATGATTATAAACCATTTTCCTAACGATCGATTTAAAAGTAAAGAAACTAAAAATACTGAAGAAAAAACTATACAACGATTAAAAAATACATAAAACACTATGTTGAACTACATGCTATGCAAATATCAAGCGTGTGTTAGACTCCAAGTTTCCTCGCTCCACTTGACTTTACCCCCAACTTGGCGTGTCTTGATTATAAAATACCTTCAACATCAGGAAACTTTTTGAAACTTATGAACTTCTGTAACCGTTCGGTTTTATACATTAATAATAATATTACCCCGAGTAATGTTTACGCTATTTGCAATGTTACAATCAATTTTAAATTGATGAATGCAGGAAATGCACAGCGGGATGTAAGGACAGAGATATATTATTTGTCGCTCGATGTTATCTTTTTACCGGTAAGAGCACTGGCGTGATGATATAAGATTAACAAAATACATTTGTGTAAATTTCGTAGTTCTCTATTTGCCATTGAATTGTAGGTATATTTTTTACTAGGTAGTTAGTCGTTTTCAGTACGCTCAAGTACTTACGAGAAAAATGTTTTAGGAATTTTTTAACTGTACATTTCAAGATATAAATAAATATACTGCGAAAAAAATATATAAAATATCTAAACGTTTTCAATATACTGAATATGGCAGTATAACCGATATTTCGTTCTCGGGAATGTCGAGAACCGTTCGAGAATGTTCGAGAGATTTCCTATAAAGGAATTTCCGTGCTTTAGAGAGCGTGTGAACGAAAGCATTCTAACTATTATTATGTACATATATCAGTCGTCGAATAATTTTATATGCGAGGAATTTATAGAGGCTTTTGCACCAACAACCATATACCTATTTAAATAAGTAGCTTTCGTGTGTATGATTTTATATATGATTGTTACACTTAAACCTGTATCTACAATATAAGCATAATGTTACGTTTTGAAGTTCTTATGTTTGTTATAGTAAATAGGTCACCTGATGGTAAGCAATCATAGTTGCCGCTGAATATTTGTATCACCAGAGGGTGATGCGTTGCAGATTTCGAAGGAGAACTGTCATTGGGTATTCCGTGAAGAGCCTCATGTCATGGTGCTCCGACAAAACCTCAGAAAGTAACTCATTCCACTGATTAATTGTATATGATCGGTGAGGATATAAAGTTAACACTGTACTTAAGGTGTTCTGAATTAGACCGTTTGAAGAACGGCCATTATCATAAATGGAAAGAATTTTTAAAAATGTAGGAAGCACCACGGTTGATATGAAGAGTGAAGTGGTAAGAAGGCAAGCAGTCCTTATCCTATGTAATGAATACAGCCTCCACTAAAGATATCAATCAGTAGTTAAGAGAAAAGTACGGTTTTTCATTTTGTATTTCGTATGGGTACCATTTAATATTGGGTGAAAATTGTTAGTAATCATCCCTATAATAAAATGTACAAGCAATATCTTATAAATTATATTTCTAATGTATTAATATAATAATACAACACGCAGAAACGAACTCGGCACTTGTGAGTCATGCACTTCCCCTACCGCCCTCTTGTATGACACCTCAGTACCCTGCTATCAGGTCCCCATAGCCAGGCGTCTAGTTAATTTCTGCGAGTTATAATATTGCCAATCACAGTCATAGCAAAAAAGAATAGTTCAATTTAAACTAGCGACACATTTTTCGGATATTTCAACAATATTTTTTTATCAAACCCTTAATCCAGTTTAAACCTCAGTTTTAAAAACTAAAGAAGGGGTTGATAACTTTTATATCCAGTGTTAAAATGACCTCAATTTCAAATACAAACTCGACTGCACGAAGAACCATTTGGTCCATTACATACGTGTAACGAGGACGAATTATTGTTTTTGACTTTTATTGCGACAATATTTACCTAATCAATAAGATATTCGGAGGGTCTGAAAGTTCTTCGGATACTATAAGGGTTGAGAAACATGATACTTACTAATTTGTTACAACCCGTCTCACACTATTTTATCTGTAACAGTTCTAACGTGGTCTTATTTAAAGATTTATAAATATTGATTCCATGCGCATTTCAATATTTTATCAAATCTATTTCTCGCCTATATGTGTATTTTTTACGTCTGTAGACAAAAGAACAAGTCCCTTAAATTAACTCTTATGTTTGTTTGCTTGAAGTAAGTCAATTGTTCTTCAGTAATTACAATGGAAATATTTTTGGAACGCAATTAATTTTAAATTCAGAACTGATCTCAGAATTTTAGATTTTAATTATCTACGGATTACAATTGTCAGATTTCTAATTATTTCTATAATTAATATTCAGATCATTGTAACTGCTACGTCACATAACTATAATAGAGGTTTAATTAATATTGTTAGAAGTACAAGTAATATAACCGCAAATAGAAAAAGGTTTGAGATGTGTAAAACCTTAAAGTTAAAAACAATAAATTAGAATTAACATTAAAGAGCTTAAGAACACCATATTGTATTCATGTATGGAGCTAGAATATTTTACATGTGACTAGAATGTATTAAAATTTAAATCTTTGTTGAATCTAGACAAGAGAAATTAAATGTCTTGTCTAGCAATAACATATACATACTAATTTAAATGGAGTTTAATATGAAAACAATCAATGAAGTCCTACGAAATACTGAGATTTTGTTTATCGTTTAGGAACTTTTTGATGGAGATGATTCAATAGCAGACAAAGGAGCTGTTGGCGATGGAGACGACGATGAATGATTGGATAGAACTATAATCCTGGTATTTTTTCTAGCACATGCGCTGGTCGCACACTCATACGCAAAGCTTGGAGTGCGAGGAGCGACTTCTCTCGCGGTGCAGCAGACCGCGCGTCAACTCGGCCATCTTCGTGTCGGCCGAGCCAACTGGCTTCGCTGGCTTTGACGCTGGGGAGTTCCTTAGGCGACATGGATCTCAATCTAAGCTCTGCCGTAAAGCAAGGTATCGTACCAAGTATTATAACTTCACCAACGACGTCCTTTGTCTCACTTATCTCAATGAATCTTTTTGATTTCTTTAAGTTGTCATAATTGTTAGGGGGACCAGATTTTTCTTACATTAAATTCAAGTACGTTTATTAATACAAGTTATTATTTACAGTCGATTATATAGTCGGCCTTATAGACAGATATCTTTTACTATTTGATTATCAATATAGAAATTAGACAGATAGATAAAAAACAAATATTACATGAATGAATATTTCCATTATTATTATCATTATCAAATCGTTACCCAGGAGCCAACTCTTTATCCTAAATGATTTCACGATTACCCTCTTAATACAAAAAATAAATTGGCTTAACATTACTTCGTGGCAAATCATTCAGAGGTTTCAAATATTAAATGCCAAATCATTCATAGTTGTCAATGACTAAGTGGCAAATCATTTAAAGAATTCTTGCATTTAGAGGGGGTGCTTAATCGATTAAAAATGCGTCTGAAATATCAAAAGGATTAAAAGTTAAGTATTTCATGACTATTAAGGTATCATTTTAATAACGAGGTGAAATTGAAGAAATAATACTAGAACTGAACAATTCACGTAACTTTGAAGTAACTCTGGCACGAATACGAAATACACAATAGGCGGATAAATGTGAGCAAATATTAAAGACGCAAAACCAACATTACTTTCCCTTCCACCTTTGTAATATATGTATTTGGTTTGTTTTGTATCATTAGAAACATGAATTTTGATATGAAAGGAGCATTTGTTCGGATTTTGATATTTCTTTTTACAGTTGTAAATATTTGCTGATCAAAATTCAAGCTCATGTTATCAAATCTTTCCGTCGAATCATTTTTATATTCTTGTTCTTGAAGGAATTTATTATTATCATTATAATGTTTAACTTTATTTGTTATTTGATAGAATTTGTTTTTGAGATTCTTCAAGCATGAATTGAATAACATTTCGTTTTAGGTCGGCGGACAATATACCTCTTACAACGATGTCGGACTCCTCGGAAAGACTCTGCAAAGCCAAAGCCCCCAGAGAAGAGACTATAAACGAGGAAGTCAGTAAATCTGATGACAGTGGAAGTGTTGACACAGTTAAGCATTTTGGATTACCCATTCTCTCCGTATCTGGGCCTTCTCCACCAGATGAGGACTACGATCAGATCGATGAGTATCTGTAGCATTTCCATACAAGTTTCCAGCTTAAATATGTGCTGGAAAAGATGAGGCCTCCTTGGCCTAGCCCCGCACAAAGCCCTTAATCTGAAGGCTTCAGTGTTACTTCGCACTTGACTTTTATGAACTGGTTAAATAAATATTATCCTACGCGTGAAAGTGTTTGAGATGTGTGTTTCGGGCCAAATCTTTTTGCGTCACAACGAATTTCCGATGACTTTCGGTTGGTATGTTTTATCACTATTTAAAAGTGTGTCTTGATGAGGGACCATAGTTTTAGAATGGTGTGTGTTTCCATTTATCTTATTACCTTTATGAGTATACAATCTTGTGTCTCTATTGAGTGTCTAGGTAATTTAGGCATAGTTTTAATTCATCAATTAGAAATTTTAAATCCACTACTCTATCTTGTAAGAACTGCACAATAACTTTACGATATATAGAGATTAAATTTTAACAGTGCCACTCTAAATATTAATATCTTAATTATACTCAACTTGATATCTGTAAAGATACTCTTATAAGCAATTATTGATGTAAGTATTACCTAACTTATTTATATAAATACTCTGTACAATATTGAAGTTTTCAGTGAAATTTGAGTTGCGATTATATTCACTTGTCTAAGAGCAATTAGTTTAAGTAATAATCTTGTAGAATTGATCCTTAGTCAAATAAGCTATAGCGTTTACAAATATAGTCTTATTAGAGTTTAGATCTTTGATGATATGTGAAGGTTGAACTTTGGTCCAATGATTGTATTATCTGCACACATGGTGTTTTAGAATAAGGCAATTTTGGTTTTGATAGAAAAACATCATTACACTATTGTATTTCTCAGATGCTTTGTAGTAATAGACCCGTTTAAATATATTAAAAAGATGAAGTCAAACATTTTGCTAGGAATGTAGTTGTGTATTGCTTGTTGCATATATGTATGAAATTGAAAATTTTACTGCAATTCCCCGATAATCTTTATCATGTTACAATCAAAACTTTGTTGTATATGTTTGAGATTGTCAATTAAATTAACTTTTTAGAATGTATCACTGTATTTATTGTCGAAGGTACTAATTAGGACTTATTTTAAATAATCACTTTTTTTCGATTTCTTATTTAATGACTCGGGACTGGTGTTAAGGGACCAGACGGAATAAATAGCTGAAATGAATCTTTAACTCACATTTTAAGGCAAATTTGATCAGAAAATTTTAATAGCAATCTCAGTTCTCGAAGCTAAGACTTTATTATTCCCTCCACTACTTATAGAATCCTTCATTAAGATCGCGATATGCTTAAAATGTTTTAGCTATTTTGAGATCTTTTAGTGATTGATCTAAATTTGAAAATATTAAATCTTCTTGGATATCTTTCAGACAGATACATATATGCAAACGGATATATTAAATTAAAGTGAGACATTTAAAGAATATTTTTAGTTGTGTTTCTTTCTTTTGCAAGAAAATGATAAGCATTTTCGTTCTAATTAAAATTGGAAAAAAGACAGGATAGTTAGTACGTAATTACGCAGCTCCGATAAAAGTAATATTTTTGATTTAGAAAAATCAATATCAAATGTTAAATTATGTCCGAATGAAACAAAAAACGTTTTAAAGATGGGTAATTGAATTTGTATAATTTACGCAACTGAAAGGTAAGAAACAGAAAATAAAAGAGAAGAAAAGAGAAAGGTTTAGGATGTGCTCGTAGTATATGGCTAAAGTCAATTAAATTGGCAATTTAAAATTGATTTGCACGATTGGTTTAAAACGATGGAAATGAAAATGGAACTTTATTAGAATGGAACATTAAATGAAAACTTTGGAAACTTACTTTATGTAACAGGACCTGTTATAATTGTGCACCTAAGTAAGATTCTGCGCATTCATATTGTAAAATATACTGATTTATCTGGAAAGATTTAAATAATTAACGTGGCACTAAAATCTAGTCTTTAAATACTTATCAAACCATATTTCATACGGCGCTTAACATAATTTCTCATCAGTAACCATCTAGACTGTCATAACAACTTTATGACTAGCTAGATCTTGTTTAGGAGCACTGTTATAATGATTATCTGTAAACAAATCTATAACATTATCTACGAAGTTTATAATTATTATTAGGATAGTTAGTTAAATTACGTGTGCAAGTTTATCTAAATTACAATCTATCTAAAGTAGAAATTTATGGAATATGATACGCGTGGCAATTTTTCTTATCGTGTGATTTGCGGTACACAATATTTTGTAGTTCGATGAATGTTTTAGACTTAGCTGGAAAAGTCCTGCTTCCAATATTGTCTTTATTATATGTACCTATATTGTCTTAATTAAACAGTATATAGAAACGGTGAAAAAACAATTCGAGATTGATATCGTCTACACTTAGCATAATTCCCTGTGTGTTGAGATCGTTTTGTGCCAATATTAAGAGTTACAGTACTCGTTTATTCCAATTACATTTTAACTCGCAATTAATGTACGAGTATGTATGCGGTTGATGTTATTCTTCAATTTTAACGTTTAACGGAATGTTGATTTTAGATCTTTGTATAATTTTATACAATTTTATAGATTTGTCCCTCTGATTGATCTCATTTGAAAATATAAAATTTGTTCGTTAATTCACCTTAACAATTCTTTATCACTCAATAATTAATCAAAGTTTTCTGGATTTTAAAGTATTGAAATTTGTATGTGAATATTCATATCATTGTCCTATGATCTTTTTCCACGAGATGCATACTATGAGAGCAAAAAATTTATGTGTTTGATTGTTTCAGGATATCGTCTGTTTAAAGTTTAGTTTAGCGTAGCTTTAACATGATATAAGTGCGTGTGTGTTTTTACTTATTGTAGTTTTAAATATTAAAGATGTACATATCTATAAAGGACACTATATTAATTATACTGCTCATATTTCTATTGTATAATACATTGAATAATCTTAGTGAACATTATTGTAAATTAATATTTACATCTTACGGCGTCTATTTATTATCACGATGAAATAAATATTTTAAACTTGTGCTTTTGTTTTAATGGAATACACCCATCATCATCATCATAGACCTATGTCAGTCCACTGCTGAACATAGGCCCCCCCAATAAGCGCCATTGCGCCCTGTCCTCGGCTTGCCGCATCCAGCCTCTGCCTGCAGCCTTTCGCAGATCGTTCCTCTGCGAAAGGAATACACTCATCAATATGAATTTTTAGCCTAGATCCCGGGAGCCAAGTTTTTTAAATACGTTTGCAACAACATACTTCAGTCGTTGAAAGATGTTGCCCTTGATAACATATAAAAATAATGAGTTTGATATTTGTGACAGATACTACTCATTGCCGGCGGTATAACGAAACATGCTCGCGATTGTCTATGCTTACAATATGTTACAAGTCTAACTATAAGTATAACCTCACTACCTACACCATTGTGGACCGTAAACGTAACTGGTGAAACGTGAGAGTGTACTGCATTCCTGTGCCTATTCTTTCGGAGATTACAGGCGTGGATATACGTAAAAAGTATGGCAGTCTTGTCCCGATCTAACAATATCTCTTCTATTTATTATATAGT